>AWUE01024279.1:0-71508 GCA_001974825.2 Corchorus olitorius
CCTAGTAAATGTTGAAGGCATGCTCCTTCTTTCCACATTTACCACCTTCTTCCAAATATCATCTCGGAATACAAGGCCAGATGCAAGCTGTGCAGCAACATTTGCAGACTCATTCTTATGTCTGGGGACGTGTTCTATTCTTACATCATCAAATTTTTCTAACAATTGTACTGCCACTGCATAGTATGATAACAATGATGGACTTGTACAATTGAATTCTCTGGTAAGCTGATTAATCACCAAGAGAGAATCTCCTCTGATGTGTACTGTGGATACTTTCATCTCCCTGAGCAATTCTAGACCAATGATGGTGCCTCATACTCAGCTTGATTTTAGTACAATCAAAGTCTAAGTGGAATGACATCATGGTATAGTCATCATTTGGGGAGGTGATGACAATTCCTGCACCTGCAGAGTTGGCAGTGCTAGAGCCATCAAACTCAAGTATCCATGGAATTAAAGATACTTCCATGACAAAGTTTGTATCTTCAAATTCTTCTCCCAAGTCTAAGCATGGGTGGTCGGCCAGGAAATCGGCAATTGCTTGCCCTTTTACTGCCTTTTGAGGTATATACTTGAAACTGAACTCAGAGAGTGCTAGGCACCACTTGCCTAGTCGGCCTTTAAGGAGAGGCCGAGACAACATGTATTTTACTAAGTCAGTTTTTGAAATAACACAGACATCAAAGTAGAGCATATAATGCCTTAGTTTTATTGCTGCAAAGTAAAGTGACAAACATAGCTTTTCAATAGGACTATACCGAATTTCTACATCCGTAAGAGTCCTACTTAAGTAGTATACTGCTTGTTCCTTTCCTTTTCCTAACCCTTGAGCCAACAAACATCCTATGGAAGATGTAGTGGCTGCAACATACAAGTACAAGGTTTTATCCTTCTTAGGAGGAACTAATACAGGAGGCGAAGCTAAATACTTCTTAATGGCCTCAAAAGCTTCTTGATGTTCGTCTTTCCATTGAAACTCCTCCTTGTCTCTCAACTTCAACAGTGGTGAAAACGCCTTGGTCTTACCAGCAGTGTTGGAGATAAATCTTCTCAAGAAGTTGACTTGTCCAAGGAAGCGTTGAAGTTCTTTCTTTGATGTGGGCGGTTTTGCCTGTATGATGGCTTTCGCCTTGTTTTGGTCTATCTCGATGCCTCGCTGATGGACCAAAAATCCAAGGAAGTTACCTGCACTAACACCGAAAGCACATTTCAATGGATTCATTTTCAAACCATGTTGTCTCATCCTTTCGAATGAGCGCCTTAGATGATCAATGTGATCAAGGTGGTTGTGTGACTTAACCACTACATCATCTATGTATACCTCCATAAATTTTCCAATCATGTCATGGAAGATGGCGTTCATGGCTCTTTGATAGGTTGCACCGGCGTTTTTGAGTCCAAAGGGCATAACTACCCATTCAAAAGTACCGATTGCACCTGGACAACGGAAGGCTGTCTTTGGAACATCCTCCTCTGCTATATAGATCTGGTTGTAGCCGCTGTGACCATCCATGAAGGATAATACTTGATGCTGGGCGGCCCCATCTACTAGTAGGTCTGCAACAGGCATAGGATATTCATCTTTAGGGGTGGCTGAATTCAAATTTCGAAAATCAACACACACCCTGATTTTACCATTCTTTTTAACTACAGGAACTATGTTTGAAATCCATTCTACATACCTTGCGGTACGGATGAACCCTGCTTTAAGGAGCCTTTCAACTTCCTCTTTAACTTTAAGAATGACATCATTAGCCATTCTTCTGGGAGGTTGCTGATAGGGATGGTAACCTTCAATGATTGGCAGACGATGCTCCACCAAGTCACGACTCAAGCCAGGCATTTCGTCATAATCCCAGGCGAAACAATCTTTGTATTCTTTTAACAAGGCTACAAAGCGTGGCTTATCTTCTTCGGCCAATAACTGACTTATGTAAGTTGGCCTAGGCTCTTCTTCAGTACCAAGATTTACTTCAAGTAAAGGATCTTGTACCTCAGCCTTGAGATCATCTAATTTCATGGGAGCAAGATCAAGTTCTTCCATGGTGATCTCATCTTGTGTATTTTCTATACTTTGATAAGCCGCATTAGCTGATGGGGCGGCTGAATCCTCTAAGCTTTGGAGCTTCATGTCTAAGGCCAATGTCGACAACTTTCTCAAGATGTCGTTGGCCAACACAACCTCTCTAGGTTGTGTACTCATGGGATTTCTTCTATGATAGGAGCACATGGAAGCGGCTTGAAGGGTATCAAAGCATCAGGCCGCACAAGATTTTCCATCACCTCTTTCAAGGCTTCTTGTTTGACTTCTCCTGTGGAAATAAACGGGTATGGCCGGCCATACTTGTCCTGGCCCATGAACCTTATAGGTCCTGTGGTTCCATCATAAAACCTTGCATCCACTGCATTGGTTTCAACTTTGAATGGTCTCTTATCTGCCTTGACCACTTCAACTTCAATACCGTTCCAAAACATCAATAGTTGATGTAAGGATGATGGGACACACCAGTTGGAATGAATCCAATCTCTACCAAGCAACATGTTGTAAGTTGATGAGGAATCAACTACAAAGAAGGCAGAGAGGGACGTTTTTGACCCAATGGTCAGCTGGGTAGGCAATATGCCTCTTGTCTTCTTGATGTTGCCAGAAAAATCACTCACAGTGACTTCTGACTTGATCAAATCATCAGTGCACTTGCCTAATTTCTTCAATGATGAATAGGGAATGAGATTCACCATTGCACCATTATCAACAAGTACCCTGCTGATTGGAATGCCATCAACATGCGCCTTGATATACAAGGGCTTGATGTGGCAAGTATCTGCTTCATCTGGTTTGGTGAAGATCATGGATTTCGCCTCATCTGAGGTGTTGCCCCCCGAGTCTTCTTCATTACTTGAGGGAATTTCAATAACATCTTCATCTTCCAAGGGAGAGGGCGGCTCAAATGATTCCACTCGCTCTTTTAATCTAGCAGCAAATGTGCATGGTAAAGTGATAGTAGTATGGTTGAGGTTAACCATGAACTGCCCAAAGGTCAATGATTCAACAGACTTGTGATCAAAGTCCTCAGCAGCCATTGTTTCCTCTTCACTCATGTCGATAGGCTTTTCTCCCAAACTCTCACCACACATGTTCTGGTCAGATGAAGTTTGGATGGCCTCCTCTTTGTGGATGGCGCCATTATCCTCCCAATGTGGAGTCTAGAGACTTCCATCTTGGTCTCCTGGGGTTTTGTCTGTCTTCATGTTAAGCTTTTCGATGAACACTCTTTTAAGGAGTTGCTTAGCAGTATCATCTATAGCTTCTTGTCTTTCGAAAAGGATGTTTTCAGCTTCGATGTGTTCTAGTCTCTTAGCTTCAAACTCTTTCCTTTCTTTGTCTAATTTTGCTTTTCCGAGCAAAATTGATATTTGCCATGGAGGCATATCTTCTGAGACATGGAGTAGATCCTGAGTGGCCTCATGTGATGGCCAGTCTTCAAGTCTTTTGGTCAAAGCTTCATAGGGAAACTTTTGGTAGTATAAATTATCATCAATACCACGGATTTCGAACTCATCATCTTCTCCATCTTCATCTCCTATGATTAATGCTCTCATGGCCAATCTTCTGTATGCAAGTACTGCTTCCTCATTGATGGCGCCTCTGCTAGCTAGTTCTTGGCAAGAATAATCTTCATTGCCATAGACTATGTCAATCAAAGCTTGCCTTCGATCTTGGAGTTCAACTTCTTTCTTACTTAGCTCAAGTTCTTTAGCCTTGAGTCTTGCTTCTTCAGAAAGGATTTTCTCCTTGCATAGCTTTATTCCCATGTCTGCTAAGTCCATGAGAGATACATCCATCTCATTGGTGGGTGGTTGAACCTTTGAAGGCTCATTTCCATTCTCATCAACTTGCATGTCATCAAGCACTTCTTCACTTCGAGCCTTAGCTCTTTTCCGAAGTTCTCTTCTCATCCAAGTCTTCCTATTCTTTTGAACAGGGTACTTGGGATGTTGTACTTTCCGTCACACACCCTGAGGAGTGTCTGATGGTGGCTTGACCATTCTTGGTCGTGCATGGTCACTTCTCCGCTTCATTTCTTTTCTCATGACTGCATGACGATATTCTTCCTTCTTATGATCCAACCATGGCCTGATTTCACGCCTCGTCCTCTTCGGGAGGGACTTAGGATGATTTTCGACTTGTGGTTGTTGGTCATGCTCTCTTTTGGAAGACTTTTGCACCTTGTGGTAGTCAGATGAGCTAAGATGAGAAGGAGATGGCGCCACTTTTGATGATGACTCGCCATACTCTCTTTTGTTCTGCTTAGGAGGAGGAAAAGAGGTTTCTGGCTTGCCCCCCGAGCTTGGAGTGTGCTTTGTCCTGCCTTTTTCTTTCCTTTGGAGTGGAGTCTTTGATGAAAACTCCAACTTTCTTTGCACCTTCTTCCTGGAAGAGGTATCAAGATGTTCCACAGGCTCTTCTTCGTCTTCAGATGAGACAAGTTCTAACTTCTTTCTAGGTGCTTTAAGTCTATCAGCGGCCGTGTTTGGATTCCAGGGCCGATCTGAATGTTCACCCAAAGTTTTTAACTTAGTTTTATCAACCAACTTCTTAGTTTTAGCTGAGTGGTGATAAGACTTACCTTCATGCTGAGGGTTGGCTGCCAAGGAAGTGCTTGGAGCCAAGTTCGACCTCTTGGGAGTTACTTCCTTCTTCTCCTCACTAGTTAGTTGTCCATCCTTTGGAAGGTTGAACATGACCATGTGGATAGGAGCCGGGAAAGGATTTTTATCATCTCCCATATCTTTCTTCGGCGCCTCAGCGAATTTCAAGATTCCCTTTTTCTATCTTTTCTTGTACTATGTTCTTAAACACAGTACAATTGTTGGTTGGGTGCCTCCAGGAGTCGTGGTACTTGCAGTACTCTCTTCCTTTGATGTCCTCTAGTGAGGGAAGGACATGTCCAGGAGGTAACTTAATCATACCCGACTTATGTAGGAAGTCAAAAACTTCATTTGTTTTTGAAGTATCAAATGAATATGTTTTACTTCCATCATAAGGTTTCTTCTTTGCTTGCCTCTGGTACATAGCAGCAAACCTTTCTTGGGTCTGAGGGTGTCCTACTCCTGCCTTTCACGAGGCATGGACACTCAATGGGGCGATCTGCCTTGACCTCAGCTATTCCAAGTTCAAAATTTGGCTCTTGATAATAAGTGCCATAAGATGAACTTCTCCTTTCATTCTCTTCTCGGAGAAGAGTCTCATATCTTGTCACCTTGGTTGACATCTCAAAAAAGTCTCTGAAGTCAACTCCTTCGAACTTCTTTCGAAGCTCTATGTCAAGCCCATTCTGAGCTAGGCGCACGAATTCTATCTCATGGAGAGGTGTACGGCACCTATTCTTTAGCTTCTTGAAACGAGCTAAGTACTCCTCAGCGGACTCTCCTTTTCTTTGGTACAGACGTGACAAGTCTGCCATGGATACCTCAGGTTCAGTTCTATAGAACTGTGTGTGAAACAACCTTTCCATCTCCTCCAGGTTCTCACTGAGTTGGGTGAAAAGTTGATGTACCAAGTAAAAGCTGCACCTGTGACAGAGTTGGGAAAAAGGCGAAGCTTGTGGTAGCCAGAGTTGGCTTCTCCACATTGTACAGTAAAACGAGCAATGTGCTCCAGAGTTGTCTGCTCGCTAGAGGTTCCAGAAAAGCTTGTGAAGTCAAGGACCTTGTACCCACGAGGCAAAGGATAAAGTCTATCATATTCCTCAGGGTAAGGCTTCTGAAAAGATGGCCTGCCTACTCTCCTGTAAGCTGGGCCAATCATGTCTTCAATCATCTCCCTGATGTGGTTCTGATTGACTGGTCCTTGTGCATCAGCAACTTGAGGTGGATGGCGTGGAGCAAGATGGCGTTGATGGCCATTCCTTCCGCCATTACCATTACCATTACCATTTCTCACATGAGGTGGTACATAAGCTGCAACTCGAGGGCCCATCGGGTTGACTTCCTCTTCCACGTTATCATGTGCATGGTCGGCTACTTCTTGATGCCCAGGGATGAGATCAGCTTCATTCTCACCTCTTGCTACTCCTTCTCTTTGAGGTGGTAAATTATTGTTACCAACTACTTCCACTTGAGGTGGAAATATCGCCTGGTTGGCACCATTGTTAACTAATGGCGCCACAGGTGGAGGGAGAAATGCTGGCATGTTGACTTGCCTCGGATCTTGGGCTATCTGTTGGATTTGCCCCCCGAGTCTATCCTCTACTTGACCAATCTGAGCTAGGATGTTCTCACGGTCTTGAATCATCTGCTCCTTAAAAGAGTTATTGGCCTCCTTAAGTTGGTCATGAGATGTGTTTATCTGATCAATAGATCTCATAAGTTGTTGCATCCTTTGTTCCTGTGCCAAAGAAATTTCATTCATGGCTTCAGTGAGGTATTGCAACAAGACCTTTGAATCAGATTCCAAAGGTAATTGTGAAGGATCTGCCACGTTTTTGCTTCTGGTTTGCATAACATGGCTAGATCTGCCTTCATCAACCCTAGGTGGCATGTTTACCACTTAGTAAGACTTAGAGAGAGAGAAAGAGAAAAAGAAAAAGTAAAGAAAAGTTACCCAGAGACGTTGAGAGGAGGAGAGATCTGTTGTCTCGTCCTGCTTCAAGTGTCAGGGAAAGTGATCTGGTGTGGACCTTTGAGTGAGGCAGACACCTTGCTGAGTGACTAGGAGAGAAAGGAGCCGGGTATCGCCGGCTATACAGAGGGAAAGAAAGTGCTGAGGGCGCCAGAGAGGGAGAGCATATGTGCTTGTCCCACTGGGCGTGCCAAAAAGAGATGTTGCGCCAAAAATCTCTTGCTAGAGTTTTCGCGGAGAATTCTTTATGACAGCGTAAGGGCGTGCCAGTCAATTTGCTGAAATTGACAAAGAGGTTGTAAAAACAAGATCTGGTGCGCGGAGCAGCAGATTAAAAGATCAGAACGATTGTGGGGACTGGATCAAAGTCACACCGGAGCATCTAAATCATTGGATCCACACGAACTGCTTCTCAAAACTGGGCCTTCCTCTTTCTTGGATCAGATCTGAGAGATCTGCTTTGATTGTGATTGAAATTTAAAAGAAAATAACAAACTGATCTGTTATTTCTGAATGAAGAACACGTGTACAGTGTTTGTATGTCCGGAGACAAGATTGAAACAAGAGAAAAACACTAAAAGAGTGTTTGTTTGTCCGGAGACAAGATCTAAATAAGAAAAATATGAAGAACGAGTGAAGAACTCGTGATGAACAGGGTGAAAATGGCGCAGAGCCAGAGAGAAAATAAGCACGGAGCTTGGTTTTTTGCGCGGAGCAAGTTTGTAGCTGCAGGAGCTGGTTTTTGATTTCTCGGGAGAAATGTCTGAGATGCGGAATCTGCTGAAACCTGAGAATGGCCTCCCTTTATATAGGGGACGGTTTGGGCTTGGGCATTTAATGCCATTGCCTTGCTGAGAAAGGCAAAATCTTCTCCTATGCTGATGACAGCTTTCAAGAAAGTGCAGTGAAACTTCCTTCTTCTTCTGATTGCATCCAACTGCTTGGGAGAGGATTGGACATGCATAAGGGCGCCACTCTGCTAGGATAGGGGACGAAAATATGCCTCCTGGGTAGTTGATGACAATTCTTCCTTCTGCCTATCACAGTGCAGCAGGCTTTTGTTGCTTCTTTTGTGCTGAATTTAGCTAATTTGGCTAAGTAGTGGCCAACTGACATCATGAATTGAACTCTGATTATCAAAGCCACGAAATTACCCATACTTGGCCATATTTAGCTCTTCAAATCATGAAAATAAGAATTAATTAAGAAAATGGCTTAAACCGGGGTGAGAAAGCCATATGTCCTTAATTGAAAAGAATGCAAAAGTTGCAAACAATCTCGGATTTAACCAAAATTTCACCAATAATCTTAGAATATCTCCATAAGATCATGGAAAAAATCCCAAGTTAATTCGAGCTCTTTATCATGGCGAATTTGGTTTCACTCCCGAAGATGTCCTTAATTGAAAATCGGGCATAAGTTTTTACTCCGATGTCAAAATGAAGTGAAATTTTACCATGATGATCTATATAGCTCAAGGATCATCATGGTATGCTCCTTGGAAGAAATCACAGCCTCTAGCCTCTCCAATTGGTCAATTTCACTATTTTGTCCTTAATTGAACAAAATACAAGTTGCAATTTCACCTCCTGGGGTGGGAAGGAGGCTAGGCGTTTTGTCCATTGTGGTAGGTCGACTATATGGAGGAGGCGTGAGGTTGAAAATCTCATGCCTCTTTCACGTGCACAGATGTTTCTCTTGCTGACAAACTTTAGCTCCCTGCCTCCTTCCTGCAGGAAGAGAAAAATATTTCTCTACAGGGCAGAGGGCGGCCTCTCCTCTGACTGGGAGACGACTTGGGCCTTGCTATGTATGTCCATGAGGTATTTTTCATCTCATGGTCAGATGGCAAGCAATTTTCCTTATTTACTTGTTTGCCTCCTTATCATGTAGCAATATTAAAGGAAACTGCTTCTGATTTAATTCTGTGTGCCACTCAACTGGGTAGCAGCGACCTACATTAGAAATTTAATAATAATTATTCAAAAATAATTTTTATTTAATTAGTAATTAATTAATTTCAGCCCTTGCAATTAATTTACAAGACTTTCCTAATTCAATTTGAATCAGGGTGGTGCAGAAACCTAGTTTCTTTAGGAATTTCGATTAAATCCTAACCACACATCTTAATTATAATTATGATAAGACCAATTTACCCTCAATTGTAATTTGAGGTATAAACAGGATCATTACCATGTCACATTATAGTTAGGATCATCGAAGCATACAGCAACATTCATCAATCATGTTTTTTTATTAAAAATGTCAGGTTACTAAATCATCTTATAATACTATAACATTTTTTTATAACCTTTATAACTTTTGTAGCAACCTTAAAGAAGAACATTGGCAATTGTCATTATCATTGATAAAAGGCTACTAAAATTACTAACAATATAAGGTTAATTACTGAATTTATTGATAACATTCAAAAACATTTGATAATTAAAATAGCTTTTTAATGAACATTTGATGGGGTTGATAACCTTCTTCTTTTTTTTTTTTTCATCAGAAATCGATAACCTTCGTGATTGATGAAATGTTAAATATTGTTCTTAATATATAGCCCTGTAGTATTTTTAGTTAATTCAAATAAGAAAATTGATAACCTTCCTTCATTATTGAAGATAACTATAATTGTAAAATTAAAGTTTTTTTTTTTAAATTTTTGTTTGTTCAATGAGATTGATCACTTCAAATCTTTGTAAACTAATGACCAAATTTTAATTATTAAAATGAAAAGTACGCATGTGTGGAATATAATTTTATTTCTTATTTTTTTCTTCGATTATTTGTATATTAGATTTTCTAATTACAAAATAAAAAAATTATTAAGTATTGTCATAGACTATATTTTATTTGTAATTCTTTTGGTTTTTTTTGGTATTGGGGCTTTTTTAATACTTAAACATAATTATTAAATTTTAAGTTTTTTAGTTAGAACATATATGTACATAATACTTCGTAAATTTATATTTTTACCTACGTCAAATACAAATCAATACTAATATATATAGACATAATTAAAAATCTTTAATTAGAGGGGTTAGAACTTTAGTATCAGTTTGAAGTATGGTGACTTTGTTGGTGTTAACCTCTATAGGTATTTTTGTAACCTTAGAGTATTTTGCACTCATAAATTTATATTTATGAAGCAATGAGTTTTTATGTACATATATATTAAAAATAAAAATTTAAAATTTAATTATTATTACAAAGTTTATACCTAAAAACACAAATATATAACCAAAATAAAAAATTTTACAAAAAATATATATAACTTTTGTTCGAATATATAATATATATTATTTTCATCATAAATCATTTGTATAATTTATGAATTTATTATTGAAAGTTCCAGGATGCTACCAATGTTTTTTGTGTTGTGGGATAGCCTAGTAGAGGTAGAATGTAAACCAATTGAAAATTTGAACAAAAATTTTTATCAAATATCAAAGGAAGATTATATATATTCTTGTATTAGACTACAAACTACTATGTGATTTATTATTTTTTATTTAATTCATTATTTATAAAATATTAATATACGTGCAGCGCACGTGCTCTAACTAGTATATATATATATATATATATATATATTTCAATTTCAACGAAAACTTAAACTAGCCGTGTGGATGAAAAGAAACGGGCAATTGCTTTCCTACAAAGGGAAAAGAGCAAAAAGGAAAGAAAGCAAAAGGAGAGAAAAGCCAAAAGGATTCATTGCTGTAGTCTTTGATTTTGGGTCCCCATAACAACTCATCTACTAATGCAAGATGTGGCTTGTATTTGCTGCTTCCAACAAAATATCTAAACGTTTTTTTCCTGCTGATGGATCATACACACAGTTTTAAGATTTGATGTATCCATTAAAGAAAATTAGATGGGCACAATTCTTAATTACATCCAAATTTTAACTTTTATCAGTTTAAAAAGTTAAGTGTTTTTGTCTTATATTAAAAGCAGAATATCAATATGCTTGTAATCTGAAATTAAACAAGCTTTGTTGGGAATCAGCTATTTGCTTGAGATTTCAAGTTGGTTTTATTTATCATTGATACTGCAAAAAAGTAGGCTAAATTTTCAAATAAGGGTCAAATGTTTGCGAAAATGCTCAATTTAGGCCCTGATATGAGCTCTTAATTAAGTTTATAAAATTGATGGAAAATCCTTAATTAAGCCAATTTTACAACATTGGATCTTGAATTGAGCTTTTTCAAATGATAGACCTTAAATTGAGCGTTTTCACAAATATTGGGCCCTTAAATGAGTAATTAGTCAAAAAATATATGAGGATCGATCAAAGGAAGTTGGAGATAAAAAGAGAATGTGAGGCCAATTGAAGTTGGTTGAGTTGGTAAGGCTTTGGATCTCTACTTGTAAGGTTTGTGATTCAAGTCGTGCCAATGGTACTCGTTGGTGGGTGATCTGTAAGAACCATTGTAAGCCCTCTCTGAAGCTTGTGGCATGCCTTGACTCTGTACTGGAGTAGCTTCCCCTCACCTAAACTTTTTCTTTAAAAAAAAAAGAAGAGGATGTGAGAAAAATATCCGGGGGAACTTTTATTTCTAAGCATTTTTCCTTTTGCAAGTTGTTTTGGGTCCACTCGTGTGTGAAAAAGAATGTTACTTGGCCCTCTTTGAATTCTGATATATAAATTCATGCTTATCGGAAATAGAGAGGGGCTTTAAAAGAAATTGAATTTTTGCTTGGCACCATGTCAATCTATACCCCACGAAGGCACCCTTTAGCATTATTTCTTTCATTGTTGTTACCACTTCTTCAGCTTTTGGTACTACCATCCATGAACAATTAACTGCAATTCGAAACAATTTTCCTAGTTTCCCTCTATATATCCTCCTCTTCTCCTTCCATTTGTAGAAAGCAACTTGGTTAATGGGGAAAAAAGAGATTCACTCTTTAGATGTCTGTAGGAAAATTTTGGTACATGTCAAGATTTTTCTGCAACTATGTTATGGTAATCATACATACACAGATCAGATATGTACATACTATTATAAACTTAGCAAACTATAAATACAAAAGGAACCTATTCACTGTTTATACTGTTACAAGAAGAGAATTAGTTTCCCTGAGGTTTTCTCATCATCCTACTGAGGAAAAATTTAAGGATTAAACCCTCCTCTCTCTTACACTACCCCTCCTTTTCTGTCCATCTTTGATTAGCTTCATATATCTTGTCTTCTACAAGACTTGTGATCAAATTGGTCCCTCCAAGATATTACATGGTTTAAAGGTTTTCTGACTTATATCAAGCACCTGGCACAAACTGGGTTCAAGAACTCTCATGGAAGTTGAGGGATCTAGACAAAGCTGCAGGCTTTGCTCTCAATACCGGAGATGTTTCGGCTATATGATTCTTTTCAACACTCTTTGGGTGGAATGCCTTGAAAAGCCCTCCACCACTAAGTGATTCATTCTTAATCCCAACTGTCGCCCATATAGAACTCTTTGCTGCTTCACTGCGATCATCAATCCTCAGAGTTTTTGGAACCAAAACGGATCCATTCTTCTGTTTAGATTTTTTTTTTTTTTTTTTTTTTTCTTTTCTAAGTCATCTAGTTTGACAATGTCCCCTTCTCTTAAATGTTTCTGATCACTGGCATCAAACAATCATAAAATAAAAACCTAATAAACTTTTTCTAACAGGTAGATAGGGCAAGTCAGGGTCGATCCCACAGAGAAGACTCAGTCTGAATTAACTGTTACAAGACAATTAAGGAAAAAAAACAGATTAAAAACAACAGATTATAAAGAAAGCAATTGAGTTGTCACAGAAACAATTGATTAGAAAACAATAATATAAAAACAATACTTCTCCGCTTATCCCCACTTAAGCATAAATTAATTATAAACACCATGGATCATAGATTAAAACATATTACTCCCTCTGTCCCATAAAACTAATCTTATCTTTGACCTTTAATTAAAGAAAAAATATGTATAATCAAATTCTTAAAAAATATGTTTTGAAAAGGTTAAGACTTAACTTAATCAAAATATAATTTTTTAAAATTTAATTCTATATAGCTTATTTATAATTAAAGGTCAAAGTTAGATTATTTTGACCCAAAATGGACAGATAATATGGGACGGAGGGAGTAATTTGTAAGCACCATAAACATGTCTTTAACAAGGAATCAAAATACTAGTTATTCGTATTCATCCTAATCTATTTTCAATTATAAATCAGATTAGTACTAGTTATTCCTAATCAAACATCTTTTATCAATTACCAAAATTAGCTACTAGTTATTCACCAATTAAAACAATCAATAAAGCATTAAGATTAATAGATATACCAAACATAAGTTAATGATTACTAGTTATTCATCACAACTTAAGATGAATTCTTAACCCAATTCAATACTTCAATTACTAGTTATTCATTGAATATATCAAATCTTTACTACTCACAATTAGATTCAATTACTAGCTATTCACCAAATCTAATCTAGCAGAGATTCAATTAACCAACTAATTAGGTTGCGCCTTCCTAATAAGCAATCAATTAAACCTATTCAATAGACTCAGGGTTAGCATCAAAAACTTGTTTATCAAAGAGATTAATTCATCAAATCAAATCCAATCAATCATACATACATAGAAGAATCGACATATGCATGATAGATTATCATCAATTCATCAATCAATTGATATAGAATTAAAGCACAAGATCTCACCATAGGTGTAAAATAATTAATTCATAACTCAAAGATTCAAAGGGGAAAAGTATTAAAGAGAACTACTCACTCATGATTGAAGCAATCATGAGAGACATACTTGAAAACCAAAGGTTGTCAACAAGGGTACAACACCCTAAAGATGTCGAGACAACCAAGAACAATCTCCTTAGTTGACTTCTCTTCAATTGTCCAATTGTGTGTTATAAGAGTTATGACAAATCCTAAGATAATCTTACGTATTTATAGGCAAACCTAAGACACATCCTACCCTTATGACAAACAATACCAACCCTTGGATGAGGCGGTATAAAGGGCAAGATAGACATTTATAATCTAGTCCTAACTCATGTAGGAATTATATCAACTTTGTCTCCAAGTAATGATCTTTGATTGGTTGAAGTAGATCTTAATTAATTAGCATCTTCAATGGCCAATTAGAATGCTCCACATCATCAATTTACAGCTGCAAATACCGTCCATAACTTCTCCAAGTCGGTCAAGTAATTCCCAAGTCAATTAGGATAGTTGATCAAATCTGTCCAGAAAATTCAAGGGCAAAATCGACATTCTTCCCATCAAAATTAGCTCTCGAAGTAAAAAGCAAAGTTGTAGATCTTGAAGTCAATTTTCAAACGGTATATCATATGCATTTTTCTGAGTTTTGGATTAAAAGATATGATTTTTCTACCGAAACTGCACTTGTGAATCCTTCTTTGACTAGGATTTGGAATTTCTCCAATCATCAATTATTTACTGCATCATAATTGCTGATTGGGCTTGAAAATCTTCTTTGGGAATTAAGATATGCGAATTGGGCCTACAGAAATCAAATTTGGATATTCAATGATTCGAGCTTCCTTCAAAGCTTAATGGGCTCCAATGGGCTAAAAAAGGCCAAAATCAGTAATTTCTCCAAATTGATCCAAAATCGCTCTAAATGGTCCTGAAAACACAAATATGAGAATTATGAGGGTAAATAGATACTTATGACTACCAAAACAAGGCAAAATCATATTAAAAATAAGCATTAAATTTGGTGTTATCAGTTTCCCTAATGGTGAATTTGGACCCGAGGTTGGAGCCTTTTGGTTTGAAGAAGAAGAAGACTGGGAGATAACAAAGGAATGTTCCAAGTGCCTGGAATACCATAGTTCCAATAAGCGGCTGGAGGATAGAAGGACACAAGAAATGCGCCCGCGGATGGACAAAAGGTTGTTGGAGGCACTGCAGAATTCCATGGATAAGGCCAAGGAACACCAGGTAGACAAGAAATTGGGGAAGGGAAGCCGTTAATGTTTCCCATCATTGTTTCTTGAATACAACTTCTACTTCCTTCATCCATTGAACTTGAAATAGAAACCATGATAGAAAATCCACCCGTGCAATCATCACCATTTTCCTCTCTGCATGGAACTGAAATTTTTTGTTCTTCAAGACAACGAAATCCATTCCAAGTACCGTTGAAAAACTTTCTCTCCCCAAGATTTAAGACAGAAGCCATGGAATCACAAATGGGAGCATCTACACCAAAGCTAAAGACTCTTCCATTACTTTTCAATGCAGGGTGATGTAATCCATTTGGAGCATCAATTTGAGCTACTTGAACAGCCTCAAGAAATGGGGATATGACGATAATCTGAGGAAGAGTTCTTATTCTTACGACGCCCTGCTCCCACTGGAGCGTTCCTCATGGTACCACCTGCAGTCCAGTATCTTTGACAGGCTTTGCAGAAATGACGAGGTTGATTAACATTGTAATTATTATAGTAGCATAACTTTGTATCCATGCTATTGCAGCGGGGACAAGGGAGTATTTTGTTTGGCTTTTTAAGTGTTTTCTCTTGAGAGTTGGTAGCATCACTTTGTTCTGTATTAGTCTTGCCCCTCTTTGATTTTACAGACTCTTCATCGGTAGAGGGAGTTTTGGGGTTTACATCATTAGGCTCTGGCAAGGCTTCAGGATTTGTGTCGAAATGTTCGGGTCCGGGTAACCCTGCCGAATCGACTTTGGGAAGGAGGAGTCGCCACTAATCTTTTTTAAAGATGTGATTAGTCACCTAAAGGCCACCTAAGCTAAGTAAAGTCCAAAGCTCGGCAATGGACCCACTAAACCTAAGGTCCGGTCTTGCAACCTAAATCTAGGTTCGGGAGTCGATTACGCTCGGGGAAGGATTAGCATCCCCGAGTCGCCCGTCAAGTGACGGTACCTCTAGTCTAACTAGATCTACTAGGCCGAAAACAAAAGTTGGTTGCTTTTAATTCTAATCTTGATTATTATTAGAAAAGGGTTATAAAAAGAAAATAAAACCATTTTTTGAAACCAATGTCGAGAATTCGAAGAATATAATCGAACACCGTCGATTAATTCTGTCACGATTCTCTTTCACTGTTTGTTCTCTTGTTGATCCTTTTCTCTTCGAAAAGGAAATTTTGAAAATGCTGTGTCAAAATCTTTTTACCATTTTTGATTTTTTTCAAAACCTTGACCAATTCTATTAATTTCCAAAATCTTCTTTTGGGTTTCTTTATTTTCCAAAATCTTCTTTTGGAATTACCTTCTTTTTCCAAAACCTTCTTTTGGATTTGCTTAAGAAAAGGTTCTTTTTGAAAATGTTTACCTTGAAATCTCTTGATTTACTAATTTCTTAATTTAGAAAATAAAAAACAGAACATGATTTGAGAAAATATTTTTGAAAACACTTTTATTACCTCTTTTATTCTTCTCTTTTTGATTTTGATCTTTTTCTATCTCTATATCAATGCATGTATGCAAATGATGAATACAAGATCCAATTATTAAAGTTAACTCGGAATATATGCTCGGAGCCCCGACGCATCCCGAGAAGAGCCATCTCATCCTCGGAGACATTCAGTGGCCCCGAAAACTCGACCACTCATTGAATGCCCCTTCTTCGGAAGGGTTACGGTCATTAACTGAATTTAAAAGGTGGCATGAAATGCAAACTTATATAATCAATGACAAGTAAATATGATATGCATGCAATTAAACTCTACTTTAGCACTACTCTAAATTACTAAATTTTTACAAACCAAGGCCAAACTGGGCCAATTAGCGAATTAACAATAATTAAAGAGAAATAAAAACTTATGGGCCGGACTGGGCATACTGGGGACCTTTCTGCACACTAAAGAAAACGATCAGCGAAATTCAGGAAGCAAAGAACACAAATTACACCTTCACAATGCAAGTCAAGAATCAAAATTCAACAAGTAGCAATCATAATCCTAAATTAGGAATTAAAATCATCATGGAGATAATTTAAACTTTAAGCAAATAAGAATGCAACTCACGCCACATTGGAATTCAATGAAAATCATCTTAAAGAAAACTAGCTCTTACACCCAAAATCTCAATTCTCAACTTAGAATCAAATCATAGTAGTTTGTCAATTTCCTTTCAAATTAATCTCAATTTGAGAAACTAGGTCATTAACTCCAAGTTTAATTTCCTTAAAATTAAAATTAGCCCGAACTGTCTTAACATATCATCTTCAAGCTAAGTTTAATTTAAGAAAATCTTCACTTTAAGCTAAGACTCCATTTCCGAATCTAGATTAACTTAATTGGAAGTCAAAGGTTAGAATCCAATATTCATTTAGCTCTTAAGAACATTAGTCACCACAAATAAACAAATCTCACTTAACTTATTCAAAATAAAACTCAACTTGCAAACAAAATCCTTATCAAAAGCTCCCATCTTCAAATCAGTATTACTTCCTTAATTAAATTCCTATTTTCAACTTGAAGACAAGCATTTCGAATCATATATATCCAATTCCAAATCAAAGGCAATTCAATCAAAGGCTTATCAAACTTAACTAGCATAAAGATCAATTTCAAGTTGGTTTAAACATAAAAAATCCAAGCTTTAACATTACATTACTTAATTCAATTAAAAGACACAACCTTTAAACTATATGCATCCAAAAATCATGTATTTACAAATCAAAATTAGCAAACATATTAAATGACATCAACCAATCAAATCAAAACCTAATTTTTAGGCTAAAGGGCCTAATCTTAAACAATTCATGGTCAAATAATTTAAACTCAACTTCTAATCCAACACAAAGACCAACTCATTTAACAAAACATTCAAGATTTAATCTTGGAAATTAAAAACTAGGATTTTTATTGAAGAGACTATTTAACTAATTAAATTTAACACCTTTGTAAGAAAAAAACTTAAACAAATCTTCAATCTTAAAAAAAATCACATAACAGGCCCCAAATTGCATCAATCAAGCATCATCAGTCTCAAATCACAGCAATTGAAGAATAAATGGATGAAATTGAAAGAGATTGAAAGGATCTTACCCCAAAACGGCGTCGGTTTAGTCACAAGCGGCTTATAACCCTAAGTCTTTCCTTCTTCTTCCCCGCGCCTCTCTTCTTCTTCTTCTTCTTCCTCTTCCCCGCTGCAAACCCTAGCCTCTTCCCCTTTTGCACGAACCCACTGATTCAACTCCCCTTTTCTTCAAATTGAACCCAAATAAAACAACTTTCTTCCCTCTTCTTCCTTCCCGTCGCCCTCTTGCTTCACAAACCTTAGATTTCCCCTCAACCTTCTTTGCAACCTGATCAAATCCACTCTTCCATCATCATTTTCCCACGAACAATGCCTAATTTTGAGGTATTTAAGCCCGAATAATAAAACCCCCATGAAAAAACCGAAATTTTTTGAAAAAGCAGTTTGAAGGAACCGAGAGATGAAGAGGCAAAGTGATTTTTCAAGCCAATCTTTGATGATCGGTCCCGATTTTTCACTACCAGGCACCCTTTTGATCTCTTGTTCTTCTTCCCTTTTTAAATCGTTGAAAGATTACCAAGAACCCTAATTTTTTTTGCCCACTTTTTTCCCTAAAAATCCGTGCTGTTGGAGACTGAAAAAGATGTATATATATAAGGTATTTCGATACCCTAGAGCTCAGGTATCCTCTCCCTCTTTCTCTCCTTTCCAACGACTTTCCATTTTTTCCTCTAATTTTTAATTTCTTGAAAAATCTTCTTTTCTTTTGTCTCTTTGCATGGGCGGTTGAGGAATGGGATAAGCTTGAAGCTCCTTGTGAGCTGGAGCAGGTGAATCATCCCTGGAATTCAGGGATATTTTGATGAGAAAGAAATGTTGTTGCTCTTTTTTGTCCTTTTGCAGAATTAAAGACTGATGGGGATGATGACTTGGCAACACCCTGGCTGCTGACTTGGCCACTGGTTGCTTTGCTGTCTCAGGTAAATTTCTCTCATTTTGACTTTTGACTTCTTGTGGACTGCACTGCATCCATTTGGGCTCTGTCATTGTGCTCTGTTTTGTTGGATTTGCCTCTATTAAATTTTGGTATGTGAAGTATCTTGGTATATACTTGAATGTATGTGCAGGAGTTTTGAGAGGCCTTTGTTTGTGTTGAATATCTTGCTTTGCTAAATGATCAACTTTGACTTATTCCTATTCACTCTTTGATTGCTCAACTTGTGTGATCTTGCTGAATTGTCATGAGAGTGTGCACCTGTATGCTCTGCCTCATTGTTATTCTGAATTTGATGACATGTGCACCTTTGGTTCCATTCTCCTGTTCCCTGTCATCATGCATCCTGATCTTGTTTATTCCCATTTTCCTTGCTTGAGGATCTGTTGTGTATGAATTTCTTACCATTTGCATTGATCCTGAGTTCACTTGGTGATAATGTGCCCTGCCCAGACTTGATCTTGCTATTGCTTGATTGCACTTTGAGCTATTGCCTTGAGTCTTGCTTTGTCGCATGCTTGAAATACTTGGTTCTGCCTTGCTTTGATTCTTGAGTGCATGGAATCCTTTGCTATTGCTAACTGCCTTTGCTTTGTTCAATTATGTTCTCGTGCTTTACTGTAATTTTGTGGTGAACATGTTGGCTTACTTGTGCATGTTTGAGGTCATGCTGCCTTTGATCCTATCACACTGTCTTTTGTCGATTATTGTGCAAACTGACTCCCCTGACTCTCCTTTAAACCTCTCTGCCAAGCTTTTGCTGCTTCTTGTATCTTACTGTTTGCTATTTCGAGTCCCTTCTGTTGATCAGTGTCTTGTATCCTGTTGCTGTTGATTTTCTGATTTCTCTTTTTATGATACTAAGTACTGACCTTTCTTCTTGTTTCGTAAGGCTTCATTGACATTTCAAGGGTGAGAATAAATCTCATCCCTTGCAGTCATGTAGCCAACAACAAATCCCTTTTTCCCCAAGCACATTATTCTGCCCTTTCTTGCTCTTTTGGTATGTACATTAATCTATAATGTACATGCTTCGGAGCATGGGGAACATTTCTCTTTTTCTTTTGTGCTTGATTCTGCAGGTTGTAATTCCAACATTGGAGCTTCTTCAAGCTGCCATCAAATGAAGAAAGGGCAAAAGAGAAGTGAACACAAAAGCAAAGATCATGTGTCTCCTGCACTCTTAGACATGTAATCACAAGTTGACTTTATTTTAGTAAATAGGGACACTGATGCTAATCAGAGTTTGGATATTTTTTGTAAATGCAAATGCTAAAAAGGGATGCGAAATTGAAAATCTTTTTGTAAGTTTATGAAAGGTGTAAGCTGAAGCATAAAGAATGAAATGCATCCCCTTTTTGTAACTTTTCAATTTTTGTCTTTGTGCAACACTATAATTAAATTACTTAGTAGCAAAACACAAAAATGCAAATTCTCATGAGTGAAGAAAGAAAGTAGTCCAATGGCTTCATATTGAGGTAAATGTGCCAATGCCAAATTACTAATTAATTGAAATCAATCATGAAATATGCAAATGCAACCTCCAAAAATGGACCATGCTAATATGCTAAGTACTTCTAAAGAGCATTTCTTCTTCTTCTTTTTCTTCTTCTTCTTCTTCTTCTTTTTTTTTTTTTTTTTTGCTTTTTCCTTATGATAACTAATGTTATTAAAATAGAGGATTGCTAAATACTCTACCAAAATGATGACCATGGACTAGTAAGTGACAGTAATGCCTCCTATGTAAATTAATAGATAAAATTGAATTAAGAACTAAAAGGCAACACTACTAAATGAAGCTAAGTCCTAAAATGCATAAAAATGCCAAAGGTGCCCATCCTAAGATTTTTTATTTTTAATTAGCTAATCTAAATTAAAAATGTACTTGAAATGACTAAAATGCCCCTGGACATGCAAATGACCAAAATGGCACTAGACGTGCAAATGACCAAAATGCCCCTGGATGACCCTAATGCCAAATAAGAAGTAAATTGATTTAAACAAAAGGATACAAGACAAAAATGGGTGTCTACAATTTGTTTACTCCTCTTTATCTGAAGGGGGAATGTCATCATCCTCTTGTCCAGTGTCAGTGGTGATTTCTGCTAGAGAATATCCTGAAATTTCATATAATTTCCTAATAAGAAAATATGAACAAATTAATCCAAAAGTTGTCTATGTTATCCTACCTCAGCAAGAACTAAGAATCAAAAAGATAAATTTTCAACATATACAAATAACGTTTTCTAAAAATTTATATATATAAAACAAAAATCACCCACTTCTTTTTAACAAATTTGTTCTTCTTCCTCAATCATATATGCCCATGTGGTTTTTATATACATACATGTTGAAGGTTTAGTTACATATTGTCCTGATTTTTTATAAACATAAAGCTTATTTGAAAATTGCAGATGGAAGGATTATAATTTATGCTTTCAGATAATATACAAGCCTAGCAGGATATGTAGCCTAGAGTTTGGAAGATATTGATTGGCTTAGGTGTACTGAGAAAATTAAAAAGGCAAAAAGATTTTGGACTTTAAGATTCAGACATTTGGCACATAGAAAACTTAAAAAACAGGTAAGACTAAAGCTCAATCCTGTCCAAGAAATGGAAAAACTTGAGCATAACCAGATTGTGGATTGGTAAGCAGGTAGTATATCAAAAAGTCAGTCAATTTGATGATTTTAATTTCATCAAGGAAATTACATTTAAATTAAAAAATTACACATATTAAGACAAATATGTTGGTTCTAACACATTCCATTTTGCAAGGCTCAATAAACTTTCTCAACTATAAAAATAAAGCATATAAAAACAAATTAAGCAATTAAGATTAGTTTCATTGATATCACATAAAGAAAACTTTAAAAGTGTAAAAAACTCAAAGTTTTGCTTTAATTTAATTGGCTGTCAAAAATTGAGATTTTTAGTCTTGTGTCCTCGAGTTTTAATGGTTTCAAACATTGCCCAGAACCACACAAATTAGTGGATATACTCTTTAATCTATTATACTCTTTAATTCTCCCATTTTCCCTATTTTTTTATATGAAATTTTGATGTGTGGTTTCCATCTCTGTTCGTTCTGAAAATCTGGATCCCTCTTTTAGGATCCAAGTCACATTTCAAAGGAACCAAAACACTCCAAATAGGTAATCAGAGACAAGAAAAGTTTATTAAAAAGAAAAAAAAAGCTAGTTCTAGCCAAATATGTAAAATGAAAAATGCAAAATTCATTAGTGAAGTAAAAAAGTAGAATTGACCCAAAAAGATTTTCATAGTTTTAAGAAATGGGCAATCCTTAAAAACTCACAAAAAGAAAACTTTAAAAATCTTATTGAATTTACCTACCTATTGTGTTTTATCTTTTTCTTCCTCATCATCACTCATACACTTTGCCTTATCGAAGTCATCAACAGAGATGCTAAAAATCTCTCCATCAGCAGGTAAATGAATCCTCTTACCAAACAACTTTATCGCAGGGTCTTTACTCTCTTCCTGCATTTTTTTCTTAGCAACCAAACAAAAACAGGGAAATTAGAAGAAGAAAAAATTAGGTTTGCTCTTTTTGGTAGGTTTAAGAAATTAAGAGAGAGAGAGAGGGGGTTTCTTTTCTCTTTGTTGGCACCTGGCATTGGAATTTGGTAACGAAGGCGTTGTATCATTGTTGTTTTTGATCCGTTTAAATGAAAAGATGGTTGCCACGTCAGCAACATGCTTTGATTTTCAGCCACAAGTTATTGTGGCCTTTAGATTTTCTTTTTTCTTTTGATTCTGTTGTGGGGAGGTATAGGATGGAGAGTTTGTGCAACTAGGTGTGCTTCAATAGATTTTTGGCCGTGTAGGAATTCTATTGGCCGGCACAAAGATAAAAGTATTTGTGCGTGATACGATGCTACTCCTACTCTCCCATGGCAAAGTTAGGGCTGCCATGAATTGAATAAAAGGTTCTATAAATGATCAGTGAAAGGCTTGTTGGTTCCTTTGAGATCTTACTTGACTAATTTGACATATATAATTCATATTCCCGGTCTAAAATAAGTAAAACACTTGAAATATCACACATATTAAGATAATAATTAAATTCATCTTAAATTTAGTAAAAAAAGTACTTGAAATTACCTAAATATCCCAACTTTTCAATAATCATATTTATATTCTCTCTCTCCCTAAGTCCCCATTAATTAGGAGTATAGATGGAATGAATATTGATTTTCTAAATGCATCACTTATTATAAAACAAGTAAAAAGTGAAAATGTTTCACTTATATTGAACCGGAAGGAGTATTTGACACGAGGTTTTAGCAATGCCAATATTTGTTGATTCTTTTATCTTATTTGCTTCTTTTTTTTATATACTTGAGACTATTAAGAATCAAATCCTAATCAACGATGAAAAATAATTTCCTCGCAAACCTTCGTAGCAGGGTAAGCATGGGTTAAACCCACAGAGAGATTAACTTTTCTCTTTCTTTTAAGAAACAAAACAACTTAAAAAGCAAGGGGGTTATAAGATCAATTTATATAACTAATTAAACTAAACAAGCTAATAAAATATAAATCAATAGAAAAAACTTCTGCAACATAAAGTTAAATATCACTCTTGACTTGATCAATATGGATCCTTGACAAATCTAAAGATTATGAAAGTATCATTAATTGCGTAGGTCTTAGATACTAAACATTCTTTAAAATCCCGAACAATAATCTCATGTAAGATCAATTGGTACAAAACATTCCCGAATCAATTCCTTTTATTCAAAATAAACTTTGGAACACATCATCTGCAATTTAAAGAGAATAAAGCATTAAGAACAAGTGATTATCAGCAAGCATAAAAACAATAAGAATACAACATCCAAATCATTCTTTTATCCTTAAATCTCTTAAAAGAGATTAGATCTTTTCTAATTCCAAAAAATCAAAACTATTTACCAAATCACATTCAACATATAATCATGATCTAGCAAATGCAATACTAAATCTATTAAGAAAGTTTCGACCCAATCCAACAAATTAAACAAACATAGAATTAAGTACAAAGGTTCATAGAATACTCATGAAATTTATATAATAAACACCAAAAGTCTCACCAAAAAAATCGTCAAGAGATCAATTCAAACTTACATTAGAGAAAAGAGTGATTTATGTGCTCACTCATGAATTGATAAGAGATCATCATTAAACTTACAAGAGAGAGTGGTGGCTAGACTAGAGAACAAATAGAAAAGGTAACATCCAACAAGTTAATCTAACATAATGATCCTTAACTAGGGTTTTAGCTAAAGCTATTTATTATAGGTACAGACTTTGGGTGAAGGTGAAATACATAAAAAGCATATCATTAAACTTTGACCTAGGCCTATTAGAAATTCATTGGAGCGGTTGTTGGATCAAAAGAATGTGAAAATCACGAAATTAGGGCTTCTCCACTCAGCCTGTATAGATGATGTCCGTAAATTGTTCGTACAATCACTTCATGGGTATTTTTTTCCATCCAAATGAAATTTATGCTCTAGGAGTCTTCATAAAAGTTGTAGATCTTTGAGTTACATCTCCAACGGTACTTCAATCACTTCATTTAGACTTTAGAATCAAGAGTTATGAATTTTCTACCAAAAGCACACATGAGGTCGATGCCCACCTAGATAGGTAGATCTTCTTAGCTAGAAATTATCACTTAATCAAAAGCACTACAAACTTCATTGTCACGCCCCGACTCGGGATCGAGCACGGACAACCGCCGCGTTACCTCGTAATACGTGCCGCGTGTCACACGCACACGAGGTCTCGCGAAGCGTCAGTATCAAGGCCCAAAACAAAGCAAAAATAATAAACATAACAAATATTTGATTATGAAAACATGTGACAGTCTCAAGTACGGTTAACAATAAAAGATATGGTTCTGAAAACCGAAAATCAACCACAGAGCCTCAGGCTCAAATCCAGCGAAATAAACACCCATCAAAGAGTGTCAGCTCAGCGGAAGCATAATGTCAAAACATGCCAATAAGGCCAAATGCAAAACCATACTAAATAAAAGGAACAAATGGATAGAATACGACTGCCATTGGAACCCGTACGTAGTGAGTAGTACTTATACGGAGTAAGCTGATCTCCTAAGCCACCGACTCGGCACAACAAGGAAAGCTTAACACTAGGATCCTGAAATCTCAACAACGAAAGCGGGGTGAGTACAAAAATATGTACCCAGTGAGTGAGCCACCCACAAAAGAGGGCCAGTAGAGGGTGGGGCGCACTCACAACCAAAACAATTTAAAAAAAAAACAGTTTATCACAAAACCAGTCAATAATATCAAAACCAAGTATATACATCCAGTTACTCGGTTTAAAAACCAGGGGCTGCCATCAAAACATATCCGAAGTGACCTTGGCACGAGTCAACCTCCGGAACCATCAGGGGCATTTTCGTCATATCACAATATCAATGTAAAACCATGCCCGTCCCCCTGACATTGGCCTGGGCTCGGCATTGCGTGTTGGCCACAACACACCCAGTTTGGCTCTCCCATGCACACGCCAACTGCTAGCTTGCGTGTCGGGCCTGGAGCCGACGGACCATGTGGATCCATAACACAATAACAATGGTCCGCCTAACATATCAAAGTACTAGCTAGTATACCACCAAATGAAGGCATACGTACTCCCTGAACTGCGTCCAGTCCACGAGTCCTCGTATGCTTACCATCGGCTCAAAACCATTTTCAAGGATCGCTCATGCACCCAAAATCATTTAATAAAAACCATTTATAAAACATATTAATAAAACAGTAATAAAAACAATTCCTCAACGAGTTCTCCATTGAAGACAGCCCACTCACAGTTCAGGGGACTTGTATACCCCCACGCAGTCCAAATCTCGAATTCGGCCACAAACTCGATCAGCACTGCACTCGTCTGATTGTACATATCAAAATGCTCATTAAAAACCATTTCTTATAAAAATAGAAAACAATACTGAAACCAAACGAAGATTTACATAACAAAACCAAACTAGCAAAACGAGTTAAAATGTAACTAGTTATGTTCGAAATACAATTTGGATTCAAAAGGCTCATTCTAGAGGTCAAACAATCACTATTGACCTACAAGGGCAAAATGCCAAGGGTAAAACGTAATTTCCTACTACAACAGACGTTATGAAACTCATTCAAAATTACTTGAACGACTAACGTAGTCGAATTCATCGAGTTCTTCTTCTAAGGTTAAATTCGTAATTTATCAAGCTAAGGGGCAATATGGAAATTTTCTTAATTCAACCATATTGTTCAACTTTGCCCAAGTTCATGTCCAACTAACAATGATTAGTTTCCCAATGACTATCTCAATAGCGATTATCCATTCAAGGATCCAAAAATCAAGCGAATTAATCAAATAGTAATAGTTTCCCATAGTTTCAAGAATATCTATAACAAACCAAAAATCCTTAAAGTAAGTTCAAGACCTAATTTTATCTTCCAACTATATTTCATCCATAGCAAAAATATGCATGTCACTAATACATTAATACAACTTCAATTCCATAGGTTAACCTTATATATAACATAATCATTAAATATTCAAATGCGACCTATGTCATAAATATTTTATCCATCAATTACTTAGTCACAAGTCTAAAATCCATTTCAAATCTCTTATCCATAAATCACTGTAATTACTTATAACATAAATTGAAGGCATTAGCCATTCCTTGATTACCCAATATAATATAGTCATTACTACATGTCCATTGCACAACTCCAATTTGTGCACTAATATCATTTTTACGTATTTAACAATTCAATCCCAAAAAATTGAACTCCATCCTCAATCTCTTCAATTGAACAAATATTGCATACTACAAAAATTCAATTAATAACTTTTATCTCAAGCATCAATGTAACATGCTCAACATTAGCTTGTTTAGAATTAACTTACCAAGCTCCAAATTTCCAAGTAAGCTCATGAATCTCAATAGCCATGACATCAAAGATATTTACACCCAATAATCCTAGCAAGAACATATTCAAATTTGCTTAGAAATTTACTCAAACACTTAAACAAAGCTAGAATCTATCAAAAGAAAACCTTAAACATCACCTTGTTTCCATTTTCACCAAACCCAAAAATCTTTAACGTATAAATTTTTTTCAGTTCTTCTTCATCTCTAGAAATTAGCATGGGGTAATTTAGTATAGCTCACAAGGATTAGCTACTTGTAATTGCATGTAGAATTTGTCTTCAATAGGTTGTAGAAAGGTTAGAGAGAGAAAGCTTGGGTGGGAGTTTTAATGGTGTTTGAGTAAGAGAGAGAAAAAAAGAAATGAAAAACAAGATGAAGGTGGATGGGCTTGGTGAGGTGCGGCACTTTTGGGTGCCGTACATCACCCTTCTTTTATTTCTTTTTTTTTTTCATTGTTGGGTATTATTGCTAACTTACCCATTATCCTATTTTTTTCTTCAATTAACCCTTTTCTTTCGATTACAATTGACTCCAACTAAAAACCAATAAAGATTATAATGTCAATAGATTCTTTTATTCATCAATTTATCATGCAACTTCTTATCTTCGGAATAATATCCTCATATGCAACTATCCATAAATAATTTGAATTCTTCCATTAAATCCCCAAAAATTCCTTTATTATTTTATTATTTTTTTTACAACAAGATCCTCTAAATTTCATTCCTTTCAATTTAACCCCCTTTTACTTCTCATATTATTTGAAGACTCTCCCATCATAACAATTAATCCCTTTGTAATTTCTCAACTTAATCTAATATAATCTAACAACCAAAATTCATGAACGTAACATTCAATTACATTTCTCGTAGTCTCCATCGTACCTCTTTAATCAAACTTGTTTCAAACATAGAAACTTGCTTATATGATAAAGATTTCTAATCCATATATTAGAGTCCTCTTGCCATATGACATAGATAGACCAAATTTTGCTAATTTGTTCATAGTGTCACATTCATTCCACAAGCATGAACTAGGAGTAATTGCAATTTTCACCTAAAATCAACAAAATAGCACATTTTCGCACTTTTCACTTTTTTTGGTCTAAAAACACAAAGATAGGCTAAAGTAAGCAAAATTAGCCCTAAAAACATGCAAAATCATAGCAAATAAGCATAAAAAATAGTCGAAATTAGTGAAACTTAAAGATAAAATCAATGGAAAAAGTGATAGAAAAAAAGAGGAAAACTTATGCAAATATAGGGAAATCGATTTAAGATTCTGATATTCGGAGTTAAGTTCCCCTTGATTCACTAGCTGAAATTTGTACCCGATACCATACTTCTACCTCAACTCGAGGGTCATCACGAACGAATTAAGAGCTTACGAAGAAGGTTTAATGGTGGAAAAGGGGTTAATTTTCAACGAATGGTTGTGATCGAGGTTGGATTCAGGAGAAAGGTTCACTGAAACAAGAGATAGGTTCAGCTAAGATAGTGAAGCAATTGAACAAAAAAAAAAAAGAGAAGCTATAACTGAAGAAGAAATCAAATGTCTTCTAATTTGCGACGGTGGCAAGAGAGCAGAGATTTAAGGAAAAAAGTAGAGAGAAAAGAAAATCTTAATTTTTGCATAAAACATCAACACCATTCAACAAATGAAATAGGTGGAAACTATTCTTTCGGTGATTCGGTGACATAGAAAATTGTCTTATTACTTGACATGTTGGCTCGCCTGATGGACTTAAAAAGATCGTAATAATCTACATATTTGGTTAAATAAAAAGTGATGCGCGAAGAGCTTATCAAGGACATCAAGATGACAATGGAGATCATGGAGAGGAAGATCATGGAGTGCAAGGACGTATAGAGAAGCATGAAGATCAAGGAGGATGCGCACAACATGTTTCAAGCACTAAGGAGTTGCCAAAGATGCCATTTGATCAATTGAAGATGCCATTAGGTCCAATGACAAGAGCAAGAGCCAAAAGATTCAAGGATGCATTATTGGGCCTTGTTAGAACTCATCTTGAAGACTTGAAGGCCATCGGAGTTCATTTGAAGAGCTTTGATGAAGATTTGGGCAAGAATATTCCCATCGATTCCAAGCTTCTCAGTTTGCTTGCAATCGATGGTTGAAGGAGCTTTATTGTGTAATTAGGTCATTCATGGGCTTATTCTATCTTAGATTAGTTAGTTTTTATGTTTAGAAGACAATTGGATTGGTTCTTGTTTGACTTAGTCCAAATCCTTCTTTAAACTGCCATAGCTTCTTATTTTTGGATAGTTTCTAGATTTTTCCTTGTTAAACCGCCTTAGCCTTCAGCTCAAGTCGGCTATAGGGAGGGTTTTTGACGCCATCTTATGCCTATATAAAGGCACCAACCCCCTCTTTTGTAATCAAGTTAAGTTTATCAAATAAAGAGAGTTTTCTTTTGAAAATTTAGCTTCTTTGTTCTAGTTTGAGCAAGCTTAGGGTTCTTCAATCTTGTAGAGTCCTAGCAAGCAATTAGATAGTGATTATCTAGTTGTGTTTCTTGTGATCTTCGGTTGACAATTGCAGGTCTAATTGTTCATCTAATTCCAACGAAAGAATATCTAATCATGGTGAAGAGTACAAGTCGACAAAAACTAGAAGTTGAAGTTGTCAAGTTCATCTTTGGAGGCTTTTCAATGATAGATTTGAATCTAAAGGTATTTGGTATTAAAAATATAGTTTTAATGAATTTGATATATTTGTTGCTAATTTCATCGAAAGCAATGGTGAGATTTGGCTTCCCACAACACATATATTAATAACAAGTATCAAGAATGCTACAAATATTGCAGATTTTAATACTTTATTTTTTTTATGTTGCGGGTTGTATTTTCTCAAAGAAATTGTTCAACGCGCTGGTTAAACGTAAATGGAATGAAGAAAAAAAGGAAATAAAAAGTGGAAAAACAATTGAAAGGGAATGTTAGATAATTTCCTTTTCGTATCAGAGTCATCATTTTTAAGACAATAAAAGAAAAATCACTTTTAATATAGGAAAAAAGTAACTTATTCAAATGAGTAAACTAATCGTTAATTCATTTCTCTAATATTGTTCTTGTTTTATATTTATTAGTTTTTGTTTTATAATTTCCATTATATCAGAGTCGAAAATTTTAACAGAAACGAAAGAAGTATCAATTTAAATATAGAACAAAAAAAGAAAATTTATTTCAATGAGTAAATTAAGTGTTAAATCATTTTTCTAATATTGTTCTTTCTTTTACTAGGCTTCCCCGCGCACTTTCGCTTCGTGTGAGGTGTTGGAGAGGGTAAGTTATTGTTGGTGGGTTGTCTGTCGATGGTTAACACAGGCCCATTGCAGGTTTTTTTGAGCCCTAAGTTTCCAAAAAGATTCAAAGGTGTTGCTAATGTTTTAAAAACGATTTAGCAGTCGTTTTTTACTCTTAGAAATTGTTGAAACGGTCGTTAGAAGTCATTTTTTTTATAATGGGTATATATGTTATGTCTGCATATATGTGTATTTATTTATATATATCATGCATTAAAAGCAGTACAAATTGCAGAAGTAAAGAGCAATAATGGAGGTTAGCTGATTTTCATTGAACTTCTTCATCGAAATATTTGTACAAAAGTTTCAAAGGAACAAAGTGGGAAGGAAATAAAAAACTTGGCAACTAATATCTTCCATCTATTTAAGGCCAAAATGCAGTTTCCATAGTTAGCTCGTTCGGTCGCCGACCGATGAGATCTATTTGCAGTCGATTTGGTCGGGACAAAACCTAGATGTCGCCAAAATATCGCATTGGGGCATAGATCCAGCAGTCGAGAGACCAAGGTTGTCTCTGATTGTGCTCGATTGCCTTTCTTCTTTTAGTTTCGTCTCTGTTATTATCAATATCCAGAGGTCTGACTCTAGGCTGTAGATACATGAAATCCGGTATGTAAATTGTTAGTTTTTGCTTTAACAACGTATTTTAATTAGTTCAGATTTGTATCAATTATTTAGTCAAAGTTGTTGTAGATTCTTAGGAAAGATATCTATTCTTAAAAAATAAGTTGAGTAGTGGTTTTAGTGGGTTATATGACTTTTTTTTTCTGTTATGTCATTAGTATAAATTAGATGGAGTTTTAGAATTTTAATGGTAATCCATTTTGCAGCTTATAAATTCAATTCGTTGTTTTCCTTTTCAAATATATTGCTGCTATTTTCAATTTTAAGCCTAAATTTCTATTTCCTCTATCAAAAAAACCAACAAATTGGTATCTGAGCTCTTTTTCTTTCGAAAAGCAAGTTTATAGGGTTTGTCTCCAAAGATGTGTTGGAAGTTAGTTTAATTTTGAATGAAAAACGTGGAAATGACTAAGTCATGAGTGGTAAAATTGTCAAGTCCAAGTGGTTGAGAAAATCTCTCATGCGAATTTGGTGGTAAAATTTCTTAACCACTTCAGTACATGGGAATTTGGTGGTTATAATATAATCACCAAAATATCTCATTTAATCTGATTTGGCTGATTTTTCTCTACCTTTTGTTTCCAACCTGACCCCTTACGTTAGCTTTAAATGGAGACCGCCTTTCTGCTTTCCAATCACACAAAAAAGTACAAAGCTCTCTCTCATTTCTTCTGTATAGTTTTAAAGAAAACTTAGCCTGTTTCGATTCGTTGGGAAGAAAGCGTGCTCTTTCTTCCCCAATCTACTCGTTGTATCTTGGGAGGTAGAGACCGAATTTGACCTCAAGTACCACGGGAGGCGGTCAATCTCCTTTAAGGAAACTGCAAATTCTAACATGCCTCAAGAAATTTTGATTTTGGTCCATTCTAAACTTTGTTGTTATTTATTCATTTATATTGCTCAGTGCTGCAGTTTGTTTAATTGCCTTTCTATATTCTGTTTATATTTTTGGTTCCTCATATACGTGGCTGGCAATTGTTATCTCGTGCTCTGTTTGGTAAACTTTATTTCAGTCCTCGTATATATTGCTAAGGTGTTCATTAAATTGATTAATTTGTTAACTACATTTATTAATTTGGATAATTTTGTTAATTCATTTTCGTTTTCGTTGATAATTTTTGGATTTGAGATTCTGTTAGTTTTATTTATTTACACTTATTTCATATTTATTATATATTTTGAGATTTGGTTCCGGTATTATTTATGTAATATACTTTTGTTTAATTCCTTTGCCTTATAACGTGATTATTATTTGCTAACGCTAGTCTTAATTGGTGCCTTTATTTCTCTTTTTTTATTTTGTTGATTATATTTATACTAATATTTGCCATAATTGTCTAACAAGATGAACACTACACCTAAAAAGCCTTTAACCACTGTTCTCACTGCAACACAACTCATGAAAACTCTCAGTCCCGCTAGTATTCAACCACCCAACTTGCTCTCTATTGAAGCTGTCACAAATGCTGCAACAAACCATTGGCGTGTGGAGCCGAAAATTACTCATTGACTTCGTCCAAAGCTATAAATTTGGACCGGAGGCAATCGAATATCTTCTGATCTACAATGGTAGCAAGAGAGCAGCGATTTGAGGATAGAAGTTGAGAGAAATGGAAATTTTAAATTTTACAATAAACCATCAACACCATCAAACAAATGAGGTAGGTTGAAACTATTCTTTTGGTGATTACGTGACATAGAAAACTGTCTTATTACTTGACATGTTGGCTCGCCCGATGGACTTAAAAAGATCGTGATAATCTACATATTTGGTTAACTTTTTATTTATTAAAAAGGTATTTGGTATTAAAAATATAGTTTTGATGAATTTGATATATTTGTTGCTAATTTCATCGAAAGCAATGGGGAGATTTGGCTTCCCACAACACATATATTAATAACAAGAATCAAGAGTGCTACAAATATTGCAGATTTTAATACTTTATTTTTTATGTTGCGGGTTGTATTTTATCAAAGAAATTGCTCAACGCGCTGGTTAAAAGTAAATGAAATGAAAAAATAAATAAATAAAAAGTGGAAAAACAATTGAAAGGAAATGTTATATAATTTCCTTTTAGTATCAGAGTCGTCATTTTTAAGACAATGAATGAGTAATCTAATCGTTAATTCATTTCTCTACTAATGTTCTTGTTTTATATTGGTCAAAGAACCTAAATAGTCCCAAATTAATTTTGAAGGTTAGTTTCTATTGTTTTGTCCCTGGTTTTCGAATTAACAAGTGGAACACTTGGAAAGTGGTCTTCTGGTATATGTATATATCAGATTTTGGTTGTAATTTGCAGGGAAGTGTAGAAGAACTAACTGGAATGGACTTAAGCAACCATGTTGTTGCAGCTGCTGAGGACTGCTCTAAAATGCTAAACAACCTTTAAGACAACCATGTTAGTTCAGATGTTTTAAATGCTATTCAAAGATCAGCCTCAAAGCCATGGGTATCGATGGACAATCATTCCCGTCTCTAAAGAAAATCTTTAGGCAAAAAAGGCTTTGCTAATGCTAAGCTTTCAAAAGTTTCCATAAGGCTTAACTGATGGCAGGTTGCACTACCTCCTTTTCAACAACACAAAATATGCTGACATCTATAATTAACTTTCGGTCTGGCTTTGACCAACTGGCTTAAATACACAAACATCATCTTCTTCCAATCCGTTTTCAACAACAAATCTTTTCCAATTCGTTGTAAGCAGTCCACCGTAACGTGATTTTATTAAATAAAACCCAATCGTCCATGTTTTTTCCAGATCCTTGAGTCGAAGGATCATATTTTGAACACAGGAGAGATGTTTTTGCACCCAATCAGAACGAATTGACTTCAAAAGCAAGGACCAATGACCAATCCAATAATATAAACCAAAACATAAATCCAATTCCATCAATCAGAATTGATAAAAAATGTTGAAATTGAGGAAAAAGTGTGGCGTTTGTTGTCTGGTTTGGGAGAAAAGTGGAGAGTGAGATGGACGGTGAGAGTTTTGAGTGAGAGATAAAAGATTGTCTATTTTTTCGGTTAAATTATTATTTTAAATATTAAATAAATTAAAAAGTCAGAAGAAAGGAAATGTTAGATAATTTCCTTTTCGTACCAGAGTCGTCATTTTTAAGACAATGAATGAGTAATCTAATCGTTAATTCATTTCTCTACTAATGTTCTTGTATTTTATTGGTCAAAGAACCTAAATAGTCCCAAATTAATTTTGAACGTTGGGGTCTATTGTTTTATCCCTCGTTTTCGAATTAAGAAATGAAACACTTGGAAAGTGGTCTTCTGGTATATGTATATATCAGATTTTGGTTGTAATTTGCAGGGAAGTGTAGAAGAACTAACTGGAATTGACTTAAGCAACCATGTTGTTGCAGCTGCTGAGGACTGCTAAACAGCCTTTTAGACAACCATGTTAGTTCAAATGTTTTAAATGTTATTCAAAGCCATGAGTATCAATGGACGGTCATTCCTCTCTCTAAAGAAAATCTTTAGGCAAAAAAGGCTTTGCTAATGCTAAGCTTTCAAAAGTTTCCATAAGGCTTAATTGATGCCAGGTTGCGCTACCTCCTTTTCAACAACACAAAATATGCTAACATCTATAATTAACTTTTGGTCTGGCTTTGACCAACTGGCTTAAATACACAAACATCATCTTCTTCCAATCCGTTTTCAACAAACAAATCTCTTCCAATTCGTTGTAAGCAGTCCACCGTAACGTGATTTTATTAAATAAAACCCAATCGTCCATGTTTTTTCCAGATCATTGAGTCGAAGGATCACATCTTGAACACGGGAGAGATGTTTCTTCACACAATCAGAACGAATTGACTTCAAAAGCAAGGACCAATGACCAATCCAATAATATAAACCAAAACATAAATCAAATTCCGTCTATCAGAATTAAAAAAAAAATTTGTTGAAATTGAGGAAAAAGTGTGGAGTTTTGTTGTTTGGTTTGGGAGAAAAGTGGAGAATGAGATGGACGGTGAGAGTTTTGAGTGAGAGATAAAAGATTTTCTATTTTTTCGGTTAAATTATTATTTTAAATATTAAATAAATTAAAAATTAAAAAGTCATAAGAAAGGAAATGTTAGAGAATTTCCTTTTAGTATCGAAATCGTCATTTTTAAGACAATGAAAGAAATATCACTTTTAATATAGAAAAAAAGTAACTTATTCAAATGAGTAAACTAATCATTAATTCATTTCTTAATATTGTTCTTGTTTTATATTATTAGTTTTTGTTTTATAATTTCCATTATATCAGAGTCGAAAATTTTAACAGAAACGAAAGAAGTATCAATTAAATATAGAAAAAAAAATTTATTTCAATGAGTAAATTAAGTGTTAAATCATTTCTCTAATATTGTTCTTTCTTTTACTAGGCTTCCCCGCACATTTTCGCTTCGTGTGAGGTGCTGGAGAGGGTAAGTTATTGTTGGTAGGTTGGTTGTTGATGGTAAAGAGCAGTACAAATCGCAAAGGTAAAGAGCAATAATGGAGGTTAGTTGATTTTCATTGAATTTCTTCATTGAAATATTTGTACAAAAGTTTCAAAGGAACATAGTGGGAAGGAAATCGGAAACTTGGCAGCAAATATCTTCCATCTATTTAAGGCCAAAATGTCGCTTCCATAGTTAGCTCGTTCGGTCGCCGGCTGATGAGATTTGTTTGCAGTCGATTCGGTCGGGACAAAACCTAGATTCCGCCAAAATATCCCACTGGGGGCATAGATCCGGCATTCGAGAGATCAATGTTGTCTCTGATTGTGCTCGATTTCCTTTCTTCTATTAGTTTCGTCTCTTTTAATAACAATATCCAGAGGTCTGGTCTCTAGGTTGTAGATACATGAAATCTGGTACGTAAATGGTTAGTTTTTGCTTTAACAACGTGTTTTAATTAGTTGAGATTTGTATCAGTTATTTAGTCAAAGTTGTTGAGGATTCTTAGGAAAGATCTCTATTCTTTAGGAATAAGTTGAGTAGTGGTTTTAGTGGGTTAAATGACTTTGATTTTCTGTTATGTCATTAGCATAAATTAGGTGGAGTCTCATAATTTTAATGGTAATCCATTTTGCAGCTTGGGGGAAAAAGTCACGCGACATGCGCTTAATGGGGGACAATACCTACGCGGGCAAAAATACCCCGACGGGAAACGACAATAACAGGGAAGCCAGCCCCTGAACTGGCAAAAATATCCCAATGCACAGTGGAGAAAAAGTGACGTTGCCCATCTCGGTGTAAGCTAACCCAAAGAAAACAGTAACTCAACTTATCAAGGTTACAAAGGTATTTTAATTTCCTTTTAGTATCAGAGTCGTCATTTTTAAGATAATGAAAGAAATATCACTAATCTTTAATTCATTTCTCTAATATTGTTCGTCATGTTTTAGATAATGAAAGAAATATCACTAATAGTTAATTCATTTCCCTAATATTGTTATTGTTTTATATTTATTAGTTTTTGTTTTAAAATATCAATTAGCATCAAAGTCGAAATTTTTTACATAACAAAGGGAGTATCAATTTAAATGTAGAAAAAATTATTTCAATAAGTAAATTAAGTGTTACATCATTTCTATATCTTTTTTTTTATTTGTTAGTGTTTGTTTCATATAAATAATATTAAAAGAACAGCTCGAGCTCCTGAGGGTAAAGAACTTGATTACCGGGGTCCCATTCATGATATGACATCTTATGATGTCGTTGTTGTATTTCAGCTTGAAAATGGCACCTCAAATGAATTTCTTTTACTGGGTAGATAACCCCATCTATTTCAAGTTCGTCTCCAAGTTTATAGGGTTTGTCTTTAAAGATGAGCATTGCACCTTAAAAGCCTTTGAGCACTGTCCTCAGTGCAACACAACTCATGAAAACTCCAATTCCGCTAATATATAACCACCCAACTTGCTTCCTTTTGAAGCTATCACAAATGTCACAACGAACCACTGGCGAGTTGAGTTATTCACTGGCTTCATCAAAGACAGTGAATTTGGATCGGAACCAATCGAATGTCTTCTAATCTACAATGGTGGCAAGAGAGCAACGAAAACAAAGCAGACTAATCACATCAGTAAAATCAAGCAAAGGACAATAAAGGTAACCGAAAAGAGACCAAATAGTCGGGGGAATTTCGTTGGAAGGAGACAAAGGAGCCTGGCAAACTAAATAAGGAAAAAAATGAACATGGGCAAAAGTCACGCGGCATGCGCTAATTGGGGGACAAAACCTACGCGGGCAAAAATACCCCGACGGGAAACCACAATAACAGGGAAGCCAGCCCCTGAACTGGCAAAAATATTCCAATGCACAGTGGAGAAAAAGTGACGTGGCCCATCTCGGTGCAAGCTAACCCAAAGAAAATAGTAACTCAACTTATCAAGGTTACAAATGTATTTTAATTTCCTTTTAGTATAATAGTCGTCATTTTTAAGATAATGAAAGAAATATCACTAATCATCAATTCATTTCTTTAGTATTGTTCGTCATTTTTTGGATAATGAAAGAAATATCACTAATAGTTAATTCATTTCCCTAATATTGTTCTTGTTTTATATTTATTATTTTTTATTTTATAATATCCATTAGTATCAGAGTCGATATTTTTTACATAACAAAGGAGTATCAATTTAAATATAGAAAAAATTATTTCAATAAGTAAATTAAGTGCTACATCATTTCTCTATCTTTTATTTTATTTGTTAGTATTTGTTTCATATAAATAATATTAAAAGAATAGCTCAAGCTCCTTAGTGTAAAGAACTTGGGTACCGGGGTCCTATTCAGGATATGACGTCTTATGGTGTCGTTGTCGTATTTCAGCTTGAAAATGGCACCTCAAGTGAATTTCTTTTACTGGGTAGATAACCCCATCTATTTCAAGTTCGTCTCCAAGTTTATAGGGTTTGTCTTTAATGATGAGCATTGCACCTTAAAAGCCTTTGAGCACTGTCCTCAGTGCAACACAACCCATGAAAACTCCAATTCCGCTAATATATAACCACCCAACTTGCTTCCTTTTGAAGCTGTCACAAATGCCGCAACGAACCACTAGCGAGTTGAGTTGTTCACTGGCTTCATCAAAGACAATGAATTTGGATCGGAAGCAATCGAATGTCTTCTGATCTACAATGGTGGCAAGAGAGCAACGATGAGAAAGCAGACTAATCACATCTGTAAAATCAAGCAAATGACAATAAAGGTAACCAGAAATGGACCAAATAGTCGGGGGAATTTCGTTGGAAGGAGACAAAGGAGCCTGGCAAACTAAACAGGGAACAAAATGAACATGGGCAAAAATCACGCGGCATGCACTAATTGCGGGACAAAACCTACGCGGGAAAAAATACCCCGATGGGAAACCACAATAACAGGGAAGCGAGCCCCTGAACTGGCAAAAATATCCCAATGCACTGTGGAGAAAAAGTGACGTGGCCCATCTCGGTGCAAGCTAATCCAAAGAAAACAGTAACTCAACTTATCAAGGTTACAAATGTATTTCAATTTCCTTTTAGTATCAGAGTCGCCATTTTTAAGATAATGAAAGAAATATCACTAATCGTTAATTCATTTCTCTAATATTGTTCGTCATTTTTTAGATAATGAAAGAAATATCACTAATAGTTAATTCAGTTCCCTAATATTGTTCTTGTTTTATATTTATTAATTTTTGTTTTATAATATCCATTAGTATCAGAGTCGAAATTTTTTACATAACAATGGGAGTATCAATTTAAATGTAGAAAACATTATTTCAATAAGTAAATTAAGTGTTACATCATTTCTCTATCTTTTTTTTTAATTTGATTGTGTTTGTGTCATATAAATAATATTAAAAGAATAGCTTGAACTCCTGAGTGTAAAGAACTTGGGTACCGGGGTCCCATTCATGATATGATATCTTATGGTGTCGTTGTTGTATTTCAGCTTGAAAATGACACCTCAAGTGAATTTCTTTTACTTGGTAGATAACCCCATCTATTTCAAGTTCGTCTCCAAGTTTATAGGGTTTGTCTCTAAAGATGAACATTGCACCTTAAAAGCCTTTGAGCATTGTCCTCAGTGCAACACAACTCATGTAAACTCCAATTCCGCTAGTATATAACCACCCAACTTGCTTACTTTTGAAGCTGTCACAAATGCCGCAACGAACCACTGGCGAGTTAAGTTGTTCACTGGCTTCATCAGAGACAATGAATTTGGATCGGAAGCAATCGAATGTCTTCTAATCTACAATGGTGGCAAGAGAGCAACGATTAGAGGAAAGAAGATGCCATACCCTGACCCGAAAGTCAGCCCATGTGGCAACTGCTGGACAATTTATGGACTGAAAGAGATATAGATAATTTAAATTTTTGGTTACCTTTTTATTTATTAAGAAGTTATTTTGTATTAAAAATATAGTTTTAATTAATTTGATATATTTGTTGCTAATTTCATAGAAAGCAATGTGTACATTTGGCTTTGCACAATACACATATTAATAACAAGTATCAAGAGTGCTGCAAAAAATTGCGGATTTTAATACTTTATTTTTTTATGTTGCGGCTCGTATTTTCTCAAATAAATTGTTTAACCCGCTAGTTAAAAGCAAAAGAAATACTTTAGTGGAAAATTTTCAATCTCAATCTGCTACTCTTTCCACATCTATTTAGACATGAAACAAAAATGGGAAACATATGAATCAATTTGCATCTATATAAGAATTTCAACCTCATTGGGCCATGAGTTTCAATGACTTAAGCATGCTTTTGATCTTCTTTAGCTGTCCAAGCTTCTCCACTGACTTATTTCCTGCTACATCTAGTTTTAGTGTTTTTAACAGTCATTGGCATATCTCTTTTTGCTTCCTTCCTGTGTTTCCAAGCAAATCTAAAATATATGTGCAAAAACATCAGTACTAAAGTAAAAAAAAAATAAAGATAAAGAAACAAGCTATATTGCATAAGGTTTTATATATGTAGCTTTTAGTTAATTAATTAAGTGAATTTAAAGATAGAAACCAAGATTGTATTGAAAATGAACCAAAAATAAAAAAGAGTACCTGAGCCGATCATAAATCTTTAAACCAAAAAGCCTATGTGGACAAATGTCTCATAAATGGCTCAACTCATTATAAACAGGTTGATTATTTAAGATGATAAGTGTTGTCCAAGCAACTACAACTTTAAGAAAGTGGCAGCAGTATATATGCATATGCCAACTACTTAAACAAAAAAAACTTAAGAAAAAAAGAACAGCAGAGCCTGAGTGTAAAGAACTTGGGTACCGGGGTCCCATTCATGATATGATCTTATGATGTCGTTGTTGTATTTCAGCTTGAAATAATATTAAAAGAACAGCTAGAGCTACTGAGTGTAAAGAACTTGGGTACCGGGATCCCATTCATGATATGACATCTTATGGTGTCGTTGTTGTATTTCAGCTTGAAAATGAATACTCAAATGAATTTCTTTGACTGGTAGATAACCCCATCTATTTCAAGTTCGTCTCCAAGTTTATAAGGTTTGTCTCGAAAGATGAACATTGCACCTTAAAAGCCTTTGAGCATTGTCCTCAGTGCAACACAACTCATGAAAACTCAAATTCCGCTAGTATATAACCACCCAACTTGCTTCCTTTTGAAGCTGTCACTAATGCCGCAACGAACCACTAGCGAGTTGAGTTGTTCACTGGCTTCATCAAAGACAATGAATTTGGATCGGAAGCAATCGAATGTTTTCTGATCTACAATGGTGGCAAGAGAGCAGCGATGAGAAAGCAGACTAATCACATCAGTAAAATCAAGCAAAGGACAATAAAGGTAACCGGGAAGAGACCAAATAGTCGGGGGAATTTCGTTGTAAGGAGACAAAGGAGCCAGACAAACTAAACAGGGAACAAAATGAAAAGGGGCAAAAGTCACGCGGCATGCGCTAATTGGGGGACAAAACCTACGTGGGCAAAAAATACCCCGACGGGAAACGACAATAACAGGGAAGCCAGCCCCTGAACTGGCAAAAATATCCAAATGCATAGTGGAGAAAAAGTGCCGTGGCCCATCTCGGTGCAAGCTAACCCAAATAAAACAGTAACTCTTCTTATCAAGGTTATAAATGTATTTTAATTTCCTTTTAGTAGTATCAGAGTCGTCATTTTTAAGATAATGAAAGAAATATCACTAATCATTAATTCATTTCTCTAATATTTTTCGTCATTTTTAGATAATGAAAGAAATATCACTAATAGTTAATTCATTTCCCTAATATTTTTCTTGTTTTATATTTATTAGTTTTTGTTTTATAAATTAATTCGTTTATGGAGATAATCCAGGGAAAAAATATTTGTTTATGGAGACCAAATATAAAAATTCCCTCTTAACTCTCCACGAAACTCATTAATCAAATTAAGCTTTCAGACCCTAAACGAAAGTCGTAGATCATGCAATAACCTTTTAACTGACACTTAAATAATTTCAATTGGACATGTGGACCGAAAATTATACAATATTATATAGACCGGCAATCGAGACAACAAAATTTCAGAAGCATTTTTTTGAATCAAAACATTAAAATTGGCTTTTGAGTCCTTAATGAAAGTTGTAGACCAACAAATTACCTTTAAATAAACACCTGAATTACTTTGATCGGACAAATAGAAAAAAAATAAAAGAATTAAAACCGAAAAATTCAATCGTCCAACCCATAATTGTAAAGGATTAAATAGCATAAAACATAAAAGTATGAGGATTATTTGATAAATAATCCAACAAAAAATGATTTGTTTATTGAGAATGGGACCACCAAATAGTAACTTTTTCCTAAAGTTCCCAAAACACCCTCAACAATCAACAATAATAACGAAAATACCAATAAAATTACTAAAATACCCTTGACAATTTGTTCTTGGGTGAATGTGGTGCATCTTATAGCTGGACAAAAGGGTAATTCCATTTTCAACTTTAATATATGTTATATATATAGATATATATGTCTAAATGTATAAGATTATGGACATATGCATGCTAATTGTAGATATTAGGCATATATTAGGCATACATATTTTTAATATCCATCTTATGCTGAATTGATAATGTTATGTGTTAGAGTTGGCTCAGCCAAATTAGCTAACACGTAGGCAAAACAATCCACAAGAAATATAGTTAGGCATAAACAAGCAAATAAGCAGGAAAAATAACCAATATAGAACACAAGATTTACATGGTTGGGCTTAAAAGCCTACGTCCACGGGCAGAGACGATGAGAACGATTCCACTATGTCAAAAGAGATTACAAGCCACTTGTCTAACCAACTATCCCAACAAAAAAAGAATCAAGAGCCAAAGCTAAGAGCCACAATCAAAAAAGCTCTTTTTTTCTCTAAACAATAGTTTACGGCGGCACACTAAAATTGCTATTGCAATTGACGCCAGAAACTATCTACTCCCAATTGCCATATGCTTTTTACCAAATTAACATAAGGCAAAAAACTAATAGGACAAGTCATTAAGGGCTAAATTGTCAAGCCATATTACAACAAATCTCCACCTTGGCTTGAAATTTCTTGAAGTCGAACAACACAATATAATCTTCTCGGAATTAGATCACCTCTGCCAAGTTTGCCCCTCAGGGCCATCAACGACTGCAAATGCCAACTAAGTCCAAGCAATGCTTGAACTTGTGACTAGGGATAGGCTTTGTCAGCATGTCCGCTGGACTATCTCCAGTAGTAACTTTACTAATCATAACATCACCATGCAAAAAATGATCATGAACAAAATGATACCTGACATCAATGTGTTTGGTCCGTTCATGAAACATTTGATTTTTACTCCAATGTATGGCACTCTGGCTATCACAAAACACAACCGTAGAATCCTGCTGCATACCCAGATCGCTAACTAGACCTTTCAACCACAACGCTTCCTTAACAGCTTTCGCTGCAGCCATGTATTCTGCCTCAGTTGTAGATAAGGCAACGGTAGACTGTAATACAACCTTCCAACTAATGGCACTTCAAGCAAGCGTGAAAACTTAACCTGTCAGAGATCTTCTCTTATCCAAATCCCCAGCATAATCAGAATCCACAAAACCCATGACACTGCTTGAATAGTTTTTCTAATCATACACTAAACACAAATCCGCAGTACCTCTCAAATATTTGAGAATCCACTTCACTGTCTACCAACGTTCCTTACCAGGACTAGACATATACCTACTCACAACAATGACAACATGTTAAATATCTAGACGAGTGCAAACCATAGCATACATCACACTCCCAACTGCACTCGAATATGGAATACGACTCATTTGTTGCTTTTCATCATTTGTTTGTGGTGACAACTGTGCCGAAAGTCTAAAGTGAGTTGCTAAAGGAGTGCTCACAGTTTTCGCATGGACCATACCAAAGCGTTCAAGAACCCTTTCTATGTAGTTCTTTTGAGATAAGCAAAGCTTACCAACTTTCCGGTCTTTGTGAATTTCCATCCCCAAAATCTTCTTACCTGCTCCCAAATCCTTCATCTCAAAATCACCATTTAACTGAGATTTCAACCTATTTCTGACATATCTTTTGCAGCAATTAAAATGTCATCAACATAAAGCAAAAAATAAATGAATGAACCATCTGGAAGCTTCCTATGATAAACACAAACATTATAATCACAACGAGTATAACCATGATCAATCATAAAACTGTCAAACTGTTTATACCATTGCCTGGGAGATTGTTTCAATCCGTATAAGGACTTTTTCAACAAACAAACATGATCTTCCTTACCAGGCTCTGCGAACCCATCTGGCTGATGCATATAAATTGTTTCCTCAAGCTCGCCATGCAGGAATGCTGTTTTAACATCAAGCTACTCAAGTTCCATATCGAACTTGACTACCATGGCAAGTAACACACGAATGGAAGTAGCCACAATCGGCAAAACTCTTTTTTCTCTAAACAATAGTTGATGGCGGCACACTAATATTGCTATTGCAATTCATGCCAGAAACTATCTACTCCCAATTGCCCTAAAACATATATATATTATATATACCATATGCTTTTTACCAAATTAGATATAAGGTAAAAAACTAATAGGACAAGTCATTAAGGGCTAAATTGTCAAGCCATATTACAACGTTAAACCAAGTAATAAAATAGTTTGCTTAGGTGTCATGTTAGTATTGGCTTATTATAAGGTTTGTAGTGAGGTTGAGTGCATGGGATTAAATCCCATAAAAACCTAAGTATAAAAACAATGTGTGCCGTAAGTTTTAATTGAGTGAAAAACGTAAAAGTGAGTTTTGGTTTTGCAGCTGCATGTCGTCGGCTTGGTTTGGCAAAAATCTGTGCGTTGTGTTTTTGGTGAATTGAATAAGATTAGCTTTTTTGATGTTTTGGTTCATTAGTTATTGATTGGTATTTTCTAGCTTCTACATTTGGTATCAGTCGCCATAAGATCCTGATGGCTACAAATATGCAGTATGTGCAAACTCCATCAATCAAATTTGATGGTAAAAACTTGTTTCAAGAGTGGGTTGTGCAGATGCGATTTTTTCTAAAATCATTAGATTTGTGGGAAGTTGTTGAGGAGGGATTCGTTCAACCAGAAGATACTACTGGTTGGACAGCTGCACAGAAGCAGGAATTAAAAAATCTTCGCACGAAAGATGATCGAGCTATCCACCATTACCGTGTTGAGATGTCAGTCTTTCAGAAGCTGATTAACGTGGAGTCATCAAAGCTTTGGATACTTTGATTGAGTCCTATCAAGGTGTAGCACCAGTTCAAAGGGTGAAGTTGCAGACATATAGGAGGTAGTTTGAGCTGCTTCAACAAGAAAAGAATGGGAAGATTGCTGATTATTTTTCGAGGACGTATAAAAATTGTTAACAATATGAAGGCCAATGGTGAAACCATTACCGATGTTCAGATTATGGAGAAAATTCTTCGAACCTTAACGGAGCGTTTTGATATTATCGCTACCATTGAGGAGTCGAAGGACCTGAAAACTATGACTATTGCTGGTTTGCAGGGAACATTGAAGGCACATGAATATAAGTTAGATGAGAGGTCTGCAGGAACTGTTGAGCAGGCATTGAAAGCTCAAATTGATGTGAAGAAGGAGAAAGTTGAATCATCAAATAAAGGCGAATCCAACCAACATAGAGGTAGAAATTTCAGGTCAGGTTAAAGGCAAGGTGGCAGAGGTTTTGGCAGAGGTAATTTTGATCACCGAGGCAACTTTGATCGAAAAGATAATACTGATCAAACTCACAATATGTCTAATGTTCAGTGTTATAAATTTCAGAAGTATGGGCACTATCAGTCTGAGTGCAAGTCGCATATTCAGTGTCATAATTGTGGCAAGTATGGTCATTTTAGTAGAGATTGTCGTTCCAAGAGACAGGAAAATAGAGATCATCATGCTAAAGTTGCAGCGAATGGTGGTGATTGCACTGAAACATTGTTGCTGGCTAGTTCAGATAGTGCAGATGGCTATGATAGCCAATGGTTGTTGGATACAGGTTGCAGTAATCATCTTAGTGGAAATAAGTCTTTGTTTTCTGACTTTGATGATTCGTTTCGTAGATCAGTGAGACTTGGTGATGACCGGTCCATACCGGTATATGGGAAAGGCAAGATTGGCATCAAGCTAAAGGATGGGACATTGAATTTTATTTCTGAAGTTTTTTACTCTCCAAATGTCTGTCAGAATTTATTGAGTGTGGGGCAGTTAACTAAAATGGATTATGATTTGCACTTCAACAAGCATGGCTGCATTATTTATGATGCTGATAATCGTATGATTGCAAAGGTAAAAATGTCTAGAAACTGTTTGTTTCCTTTGCAACTTAATTATGATGAACCTTCTTGTCATGCTTCTATGATTGTTGATGATAATTGGCTTTGGCATATGAGATTTGGGCACTTGAATTTTCGTAGTCTTGATTTTCTTGCTAGAAAGAATTGGGTTTATGGGTTGCCAGCTTTTAAATTTCCTGACAAAGTTTGTGAGACCTGTGTTTTGGGAAAGAAGCATAGAGAAGTCTTTCCTCAAGGACAGGCTTGGAGAGCAACTAGACCACTAGAACTTGTTCATTCGGATTTATGCTCTGTGGAGGTTTCTTCCATTGGTGGTAGCAAGTATTTTATCAGTTTCATTGATGACTTTAGTAGAAAGGCCTGGGTTTATTTTTTGAAGCATAAATCTAATGCTTGTGATGCTTTCAAGAAGTTTTTGTTCTATGTTCAGAAGCAAAGTGGGTATACTCTTAAAATTTTGAGAACTGATAGGGGTACCGAATATACTGTATGTGATGATTTCTTGGAGAAACATGATATTTTGCATCAGTTGACTACTAGGTACACCCCTCAACAGAATGGGGTAGCTGAAAGGAAGAATAGAACTGTCATGGATATGGTGAGATGTATGCTGCTGTCGCAACGCGCGGGTCTGAGGGGACCCGCGGCCCACGACGTGGGGAAAACTACTATTGGAATCTATCTACGGAGTCGCCACTAATCTTTTTTATGGTGCGATTAGCCACCTATTATTTTATTAAGCCTAATGTTAACCCTGGCCCGGCGGAGGTAACGCTATACTTAATAAAGTCTACTTAACCAGAGATTCTATGGTTCGGGAGTCGGGTACGCGTGGGGAAGGGTTAGCACCCCCACGACGCCCGTCAGAAGACGGCACTGACCAGTCTGGGATTAACGTAGGTTTTGATTAATGGTGGTTTCTATTCGTAATGCTTAAATCTATTCGAACCAAGTTTTAAAGGTTTTCTTAAAGATTTTTAATAATGCTAGACCTCTTTCTCATCATAGATTACCCTGAATTGACTACTCTTTACTACTTAGTTTAATTACCTATAATTAAAAGAATTTCTTCTTCTTTTACTACTTAGTTTAATTACCTGGAATTAAACTAATTTCTTCTTCTTTTACTACTTAGTTTAATTACCTAGAATTAAACTAATTTCTTCTTCTTAGTTTAATTACCTAGAATTAAACTAATTTCTTCTTCTTAGTTTAATTACCTAGAATTAAACTAATTTCTTCTTTTTTTACTACTTAGTTTAATTACCTAGAATTAAACTAATTTCTTCTTCTTTTACTACTTAGTTTAATTACCTAGAATTAAACTAATTTCTTCTTCTTTTACTACTTAGTTTGATTACCTAGAATTAAACTAATTTCTTCTTCTTTTACTACTTTGTTTGATTACCCAGAATTAAACTAATCTTCTCTTCTTTTACTACTTAGTTTAGTTACCTAGAATTAAACTAATCTTCTCTTCTTTTACTACTTAGTTTAATTACCTAGAATTAAACTAATTTCTTCTTCTTTTACTACTTAGTTTAATTACCTAGAATTAAACTAATTTCTTCTTCTTTTACTACTTAGTTTGATTACCCAGAATTAAACTAATTTCTTCTTCTTTTACTACTTAGTTTAATTACCTAGAATTAAACTAATTTCTTCTTCTTAGTTTAATTACCTAGAATTAAACTAATTTCTTCTTCTTAGTTTAATTACCTAGAATTAAACTAATTTCTTCTTTTTTTACTACTTAGTTTAATTACCTAGAATTAAACTAATTTCTTCTTCTTTTACTACTTAGTTTAATTACCTAGAATTAAACTAATTTCTTCTTCTTTTACTACTTAGTTTGATTACCCAGAATTAAACTAATTTCTTCTTCTTTTACTACTTAGTTTAATTACCTAGAATTAAACTAATTTCTTCTTCTTTTACTACTTAGTTTAAGTACCTAGAATTAAACTAATTTCTTCTTCTTTTACTACTTAGTTTAATTACCTAGAATTAAACTAATCTTCTCTTCTTTTAGTTTAAAATTATCTTCTATTTACTTGTCCTTTATTTTAATTGCTTGGTTTTAATTTTTGATTGTATTCATGGATGCACGTGATGCATGTAATCCGATTTAAAAATGTTTACCGTGTGATTATACGAGAGACACTATTTGGGCACCTTCCACTTGATTGGTAAGACCCCCATTTAGATGTCCCAAGCCTAGGAAACTCGGATTGAAATGGACAATTATGCCTACATCTCAACCGATTATTCCATCATCGGTGTCAATTTGATTTCCTTAAATGAGCATGGCATTAACAATATTCAAGGAAATTTAAAATGCATGATCATGGATATAGTGCACTTTCATAATTTTGACTTTTCCACATAATAAAAGACTTAATTTGCTCACTAAACTTTGAATTAGGGGGTCCAATTGAATTATTCTTCTAGAATTAAGGGCCAAATTGAAGGAAAACTAAGTTGAAAGGACTCTATTGCTCCTGATTTTCGAAATAAGGACCTATTTGGACATGCTCACAATGGTGGGACTTAAATGTATTGAATTTAGGGGCTAAATTGAAACAAATAAAGTTTCATACCTGATACTGCTGATTTGTCCCTGCTTAAGCTAAAAACGACGCCGTTCCTGGCACGTACGGACTATAAGACCAAGCTTCTTGTCTTCTTCTCCGCAAAACCCTAGCCCTTCCCACGTTACAGCAGCGCCGCCGCTGAGCCTTCTCCGTCGTGATGAGGGCAAATTTCCACCGTAAACGCCGCTGAAAAACCTCCAGGAACCCTTCTCTAACTCTGCTTCAACCAAATCCAGTCCGTGTTTCACTAATGCCCTACTCAAATCCCTTTGAAACTTCGCAAACCGAAACTCAGATCTAAAAAAAAACGACGCCTCAAACCACCCTCTAACTCTCCGCTTCGTCGAGGCAGATTCACCATCGTGGATGGCTTCAAAGTTCAGCCACAACTTCCCCTTTTTGTTTACAACACTCCCATGGTCTCAATTTGAAAAAATACCCACTGTAAACCCGAAAAATCTCTCCACCCCCTAACCTAAAGATGGCTTAGATCTAACTATATCTACCCTTGCTCCATCACAAACCTTCCTATGGCTTCAATTTTTGAAAGATTACCCCAAAATCGTAACCCCAAAATTTGACTTGATGAACCCTAGACTCTCTTTTTTTTCTTACGGCAGAGTTTAATTTGGTAGCGTTTTTCTTTTCTCCTCTTCTTTCTTCTCTTTCTTTGAGGATGATGACCCTATTTATAGGCTCCCTCAATCTCTCATCAGGTAAGATTACTTTCTTTCTTTTCTGCAATCCTTACCTCCCCTAGATCTTAATTCCCTTTTCTTTTTTGACAAAATATCCCTGTTGTCTTCTTTAGGTGCAGGTTTGGCCAAAGGGTGAGGATGGAGTTGTCTCCTGTACCTGATGAGGTGAGTCACCTTCTTAGGTGACCTATTTCCTCTGGATTCCCTCTTATTTTATTTGTATATATTTTTATGCTTCGCTTTGTGATTTCTGGGTTTCATTTCCATCCCTGGTTTTGTCTTCTGTGAGCTCTGTCCTCTGTCTTCTCTAAGTCTCAAGAGGAAGACGCTGAGCTGGCTAAGAGGGGCCAACGTTGTACTGACTATTCCAGGTGAGCTATTTAGCTTTTGGTACCTTTTCTTATTACTTGACTCCATTTTCACTCTTAGTTTTGTCTCCTATGATGACATTTTGGTCTTTTCTCTTTAATTTTTCCACACCTGCTGACTTGGCAATTCCAGGGAGGGCGAGACATTTTGGCCCCAGTCGAGGTATGCCACCTCAGCTATGGTTCCTGGTGTGGACTTCTCTTCCATCATTATTTCCATTTCCTGGTATAAGACTACCTTTTTATTTTTGTCATGGTTGGTGCTTAAAGAATGCTTTTAACTTAATTGCAAGTGGGAATGTCAAAATGCCTCAAATGCTTGTGTCTTACTGCTAAATGCTACTTTTACTGCTTTACTAGACTTTGGAAGTATAGGTGTGTATGAAGAAAATGCTCTACTTTGAACTGATGTCTTGAAGTCTTTTGCTTTTATGCCTACTTGATGCATACTGTGTTCATCTTTCCTCTGAATTTCACTGGCATTTGTTTCGGCCTTCATCACTACTTTTGATTGCAGTACCTTAGATGATATCGCCCTGTATAATGTCTTCATGTGGTTTGATATGAGTGACTAAACTGTTGTAAGCATGCCGCAAGGTCAACTTATACTGCTATGCTTAGGTGACTTGGGTGCAATGCGTGTTAGCTAAGTGCATGGTGTTGTTTGCAGAGTACTAAATGCCTTACCTTTCTGTTAAAACTGAATAAAATGATAATTGACACTAGAATGCAGCTGCAGCAAATTATTGATATCTGTGTTGAAATACTATGTATGCACTTGTCCCTGTCCTTATTTCACCCTACTACTATGTTGGTCAATGTCTTAGCCTTTCGATTTTCTAACCCTGTAACCTGGGACTATGCCCCCGATATGCTAAAACTTGCTATTGCCTCAAATGTAACTATATGCCTTCGGAAAGTGTCTATTTGAACATGTGGAACAATAATGCAGATGCTTCCGATGCCTACTGTAATGTGATTATGATTATGCTTCAATGTTTGTGGGATACTGAATGCTACTAATGTCATGATATGTGGTGTCTGGCCTGGTGTAGTGAAGCCTCCCCTGTATTCTGCATTAGGCCATTTGTCTCGTATTCTTGCTGCTTTGCACTTTATTCCTTGCTCATTGCGTTTTATTGTTACTTTGACTTCTGCATTTTATTTAATAATTGTTTGCTGCTCTTTCTTGTCACTGTTGCTCTCTTTGCATGGCTGGAGCTTTTGAGACTCGGGTTTCCATCTCGTTTCTCGGATCCTATGCCAATGCACATACCAACTTTCCCCAAGCCTTACTCTTTCTGTCTCGGCCTTTTCTTTGAGTGTTTCTTGCCATGTTTGCTGCTGCATTGTGTCATGATATGTTTTGCTGTTTTATGGTTGCCATTATCTTCTCCCTTCGAGCGTATAGCTCAGCATAATGAGGTCTTCTAAAAGACCTCGACGCTGGGATACGCTGTGCTTCGCTGAGCCTTTCTGCATGTTCATCTTTTATTTTATCTTGTGGCCATAAGAGACCAAGGTGTGCACTAATTAATAGTGTATCACCCTAAGCCTGGGGAATACATTTTGTTCCTGTCTCTTGTATCCTGTTCTCCTTTGTAGGTTATTCAACATTGCATTGGAATGGCTTCCAATCCACCATGGCAAGCTTTAAAAGGAAATAAAGAAGTGGGAGGGGGGTATGGAATGCCAACAGAGCATGTAGGCTAACTATTTTGTAGCCTTGTAATCCTTTTGGATTTGTAATGCTAGGGGAGAAAGCCCTCTTTGTGGTTTATTGTAAAAGGAATAATATTTATGGCCCTTCTTTTCTGTATTGTTAATTAGCCTTCTAAATGCAATGCAAAATACCACTTTGAATATTATGGTCGTTTTATTTTTGCCCTTTGTAAACATAAGCCCAAATGCAAACTGTACAATAAAAACCCAATTTTAAAATGGTAAGCCCAAAGAGTAGGATAATTTCAGAATTAGTAACCCAATCAAAGAAAAGTTTGGGCCAATTATTTAGTGTAATAAGGGTTTACTGATGCGAATGTCAAAAATGGAGAGACATAAACCTATAATGATATCCTAAAAGATTTTGATCTGATGAATGCAACTCTATAACCCGATATTGCCAAGACCCTTGATATGTTTTGCTAAACAAAATAAAAAACCAAACAAAAAGAAAAAAAGTGCAAAACAGGGACGTACTATAACGCAACCTACCAAAGATGAGAATGAAACATATTGAACAGTAATTTTGACCAAAATGCCCCTGGGATGAAAAATGACCAAAATGCCCCCGAGGTGAAAATGACCAAAATGCCCCTGGTGAATTTTTAAGGATATTTGAAAATGGGTGTCTACAGCTGCCCCTCTTCGCGTGCTTTCCAATTGTCGGAGAGAATGTAAAGGAGTAGTTTGTACTCTTTCTGAGAGTTGGGAAGTGCGCGAAGACGTAGACACCCGTTCTTATTGCTGAATCTGATGCTTTTCACCTCTTCTTTTCTTGTGAGGAATGCCCCTTCCCCTCTGTGAGCAATCGGAAACTGCCGAAGACTGCTGGGGTGTCTGTCCAATCGAAACTTCCGGCCTGAGAAAATCCTGCAAAACAACCTTGGCGGTACAAGTATGCTATGACATGATGCTATGATAAGATGCACGTGATTTGACATGATGACATAATTTCTTAGAGAGGGTTGATTAAGGCTATTTCTTTTGAGTTTTACTGTCCTTGGCATTGTTCTTTACTTTGCTTTGGGTACTTCTGACCTCCTGGATCGTTTCCGTGCCTTATGAACTTTCTTCGACCCTCTTATGCTTGTCCTCATTATTTTTTGCTGATCTTAACCTTTTATTCCTTCCCTTTTGCTTATTACTTTATCTGGGCGGATATATGCCCACCTTTGATTCTACTTCTTCTTGGCTACTTTTAGGGAGCTCTCTCCCGTTTGCTCTGGTGGTATTGCTAGTTAATTTGGCCTCTTCCACCTAAAATGTAAAGTTATACCTTTTATGACTTATAATGATATGCTATGCAGTATGACAGGCCCACATGTAAAAAGAAATATGATATTTGCATTAATACTGTTATATGTACAAAAAAACGCTTAAAAGTGCAACTGTTCACGGGAGTCTTATATTTCAAATGAAGGAAGACATAGAAAGGTAGTGCCTCCTAATGATGAATGTCCTGACAACGTTGTGATGACGGAGCGTTTGGATTCTTCCAGGGAAGTCTACTGTATTGATAGCATCTACTCAGTCTGGATCACACCCCTTTTGGGCCCTCAAAAGATAGTCTAGTACCCTTATGCTGTATCCTGCCTCAAGCCGCCCTTTTCGGGTTTTCGCCTCAAGTTTCTCCTTTTCCATCATTCGCTTTGAACTGCCCTTTTCGGGTTTTCAATTCCAGCGACCCCCAACGGATCCGAGCCGCCCTTTATGGGTTTTCAGCTTGGACCCCTCCTTTTATGTTTCTCTTTTTGCGACCTCTTTCTTTTTTAGGCCCAATTTTTTTTTTTTTCTAAACATTATTCCACTTCAAGTGTAGTACTTCTTTACCGCGTCTGCATTGATGGGATTTGGGAACTCCTCCCCATCCATCTCTTGTAGGATCAAAGCCCCTTCTGAAAAAGCCTTTCTTACCACGTATAGGCCATCCCAATTGGGTGTCCACTTGCCCCTAGGATCCCTTTGATCTGGGAGAATCCTTTTCAGAACCAAGTCTCCTTCTTTGAACTGTCTGGGGCGAACTTTCTTGTTATAAGCTCTCCCCATCCTTTTCTGGTATAGCTGACCATGGCAAATTGCTGTAATTCTCTTTTCATCGATCAAATTCAATTGATCAATCCTTTCTTGTACCCATTCTCCTTCATCCATCTTCAGCTCTTGGTATACCCTGAGCGAGGGGATTTCCACCTCTATTGGTACTACCGCTTCCATCCCATATACCAACGAATAAGGAGTTGCCCCGGTTGACGTTCTGACACAGGTTCGATAGGCATGGAGAATAAATGGTAGTTTCTTGTGCCAATCCCGATATGTTACTGTCATCTTTTCTATTATTCTCTTGATGTTCTTATTGGCTGCTTCAACTGCTCCGTTCATTTTAGGCCTGTATGTGGTCGAATTACTATGTATGATCTTAAATTGCTTGCAAGCCTCTTCAATTAGCCCTCGGTTCAGATTGGATGCGTTATCAGTAATAATCCTCTCAGGCAATCCATATCTACAAACGATCTCTCTTTTGATAAACCGAGCAACCACTGCTTGTGTGACATTGGAGTAGGAAGCAGCTTCAACCCACTTAGTGTAGTAGTCAATTGCCACCAATATGAACTTGTGCCCGTTTGACGCTTTGGGATTGATAACTCCGATGACGTCTATGCCCCACATGGAAAAAGGCCAAGGAGATGCCATAACATGTAGAGGATTGGGCGGCACATGTATATAGTCCCCGTATATCTGACATTTGTGGCATTTCCTCACATAACCAATGCAGTCTGTTTCCAGTGTCAGCCAATAATACCCAGCTCTCATTATTTGCCTAGCCATTCTATGCCCACTGGCATGACTTCCACATGATCCTGCGCGAACTTCTTCTAAGATCTTTCGAGCTTTTGTCGAGTCCACGCATCTCATTAATGTTCCATCTCGACTTTTCTTATATAGCGTTTCACCACTCAAGAAGTACCCAACGACCAATTTCCTGAGTGTCCTCTTGTCAACTTCGGTGGCGTTTTCCGGGTACATCTGTTGCTTGAGGTACCGGAAAATATCAAAGTACCAGGGGTTCCTGTCCACTTCGTCCTCGATACTCATGACGTGCGCTGGTGAGCTCTTCATTTCGACATAGATAGGCTGCACTTCTGAATTTGCCCCTATTTTGAACATTGAAGATAGAGTTGCTAGGGCATCAACTATTTGGTTGTCATCTCTAGGCAAGTGTTGGAATGTCACTTCTTCGAATGGTTTGATCAGCTCTGTGACGTGGTCCTTATACAATACCAACTTCGAATCCCTAGTTTGCCACTCTCCCTTCATCTGTTAAATCACTAGGGCTGAGTCTCCATATACTTCTAATTTCTTTACCTTTCTTTCCAATGCTAACTGAATCCCTAAAACGCATGCCTCGTACTCCGCCACATTATTGGTTGCAGGGAACCCTAATCTAGCTGTGGCCGGGTAATAATCGCCTTCCGGGGATACCAATATTGCCCCAATGCCTCGATCGGACAAGTTTGATGCCCCGTCGAAGTATACCTCCCATTTCTTCTCAGCTTCTCCCACTTCTTCGACATGGGAGATTGCCATTAAATCCTCATCTGGAAACTCAAAATTTACTGGTTCGTACTCTTCTCTTGCTCGCTCAGCTAGGAAGTCCACTATCGTACTTCCCTTGATTGCTTTCCGAGAGACGTACACTATATCATATTCAGATAAAAGGACCTGCCATCTAGCAATCCGTCCTGACAACCCTGGTTTCTCAAACACGTATTTGATAGGGTCTAGTTTAGACACTAGCCAAGTTGTATGATATAACATGTATTGTCTTAGTCGGCGTGCAGCCCATGCTAATGCGCAACACATCTTCTCTAAAGCAGAATACTTGGCCTTGTAATCTGTAAACTTCTTGCTCAGATAGTAAATGGCGTGCTCTTTCCTTCCTGTATCATCCTGTTGCGCCAACACGCACCCCATTGAACTCTCGAACACTGATAGGTATAAGATCAAAGGCTTTCCTTTTACCGGAGGGACTAGCACGTGTGGGTTTACCAAGTACCTCTTTATTTTCTCAAAAGCTTCTTGACATTCTTCGTCCCATTCTCCTGGGTTCTTCTTCCTGAGTAATCTGAAAATTGGATCGCACTTTGCTGTTAACTGCGAGATGAAGCGCCCTATATAGTTCAGGCGACCGAAGAACCCTTTTACTTCTTTTTGGGTTTTTGGAGGGGGCAACCCCTGTATGGACTGGATCTTGTCGGGATCTACTTCTATCCCTCTTTCGCTTACCACGAACCCTAGCAGCTTTCCTGATGTAGCCCCAAATGTACACTTGTTGGGGTTCAATTTTAGCTGGACCTCTCTTAGCCTTTCGAACAACTTTCTCAAATTCTCTTTGTACTCTTTCGGCGTCCTGGCTTTGGCGATCATGTCATCTACATATACCTCTATTTCTTTGTGCATCATGTCATGGAAAAGGGTGACCATGGATCTTTGGTATGTTGCCCCAGCGTTTTTTAACCCGAATGGCATAACTTTGTAGCAGAAAACCCCCCAAGCAGTTACGAAGGCGGTCTTCTCCATATCTTCGGGCGCCATTTTGATCTGATTGTACCCAGAGAATCCATCCATTAAGGAAAACCATGAGTATCCTGCTGTGTTGTCCACCAATATGTCTATATGTGGTAGTGGGAAATTGTCCTTGGGGCTGGCTTTGTTTAAATCCCTGTAATCCACACACATCCTTACTTTTCCATCTTTCTTTGGGACTAGGACTATGTTAGCTTGCCATTCGGGATATTTAGCCTCCTGTAGAAAACCAGCATTGAACTGCTTCTCTACCTCCTCCTTAATCTTCAACAACATATCTGGTTTCATCCGCCTTAATTTCTGTTGTACTGGCCTCATATATGCTCTAGTAGGTAGCCGATGAACTGTTATTTCTGGATCCAAACCCGGCATGTCTTGATAAGACCAGGCGAATACATCTGAGAATTCTTTCAGCAAGTCTATTAACTCTTGTTTATCTTCCTCTGACAAGGTCGTGCCAATCTTAACTGCTCTAGGATCTTCTTCTGTTCCTAGATTAATCAACTCGGTGGGCTCTTTGTGAGGTACAACTTGCTTTTCATCTTGCTCAACTAATCTTAAGAGGTCTGAATGCAGGGTGTGATCCTCTGTGTCTTCATTGTTTAGCTCATCAGTACAGACGGGCTTCTCAAAGTCAAATCCAAGACTGTCTGAAGCGTCTTTGCATTCATCATTATTAGGCCTGAAAATAATAATAGAAACTATATATAGAAATAATATTTAAGTAAATACTGTAAAGAATGGATGGAATATGAGACTCGAATGTGGGCCTGAAACATGCATCTCATTTCATTACTCATGATAAAAAGTTTAACATGACAAGTTAAGTTTAAACAGGCAAAATTATTTAATTACAAACTCATGATTGTCTTAGTCATTGGTTCATTACATTGAACTTTCAGCCGTCGCAGCGGCACATTCAAAAGCTTCCTAATTGCCAAGTTCTTCTCCTGCAGCCATGGGGTAGATCCACGAACACGGTCTTGTTGCTTCTTCTGTGACTGCATTGATGGTGAGCCCCGCCATCTTTTGATTAATAGCCTCTTCTCCCTGCTCATGCTGATTGACCCATCCAGCTGATCTGAAGGTTTGTGACAAAGGCGGTATCTCCATCTTTACCCTTTTCCCAAATGGGATCCCCAGCCTTTCAGCCCTTCTCATCTTCCTTGCGTTAGCCAAAATCTGGTGATCTTCTGCTGTAGGCTTGAAACCCAACCCGAATCCGGGATTCATAGTGAGGTCCTCGATTATCTTCATCTTGCCTTGGGCGTTTCTTCCCAGACCTTGACCTTCCTTCCAACCGTACTTCTTCATTACCTGTATTGCCATGACTGAACCCTCTTGAGGTTTCTTGAAGTGATCAACCTCGAAAGCTCGAAAGGAGCATTCATAGGACCGTTCAGCAGCCTCAACATAGGGAGTAGCACTTGTTTGAGCCACTATCATGTCCTCCTGACCATTTACCACCACCAACTTATTGCGGTTATGAACTTGACCTTCTGATGCAGGGAAGAAGGCGCTGCCCCAGCCATGTGGATCCATGGCCTTCCCAGCAAGCAAGAGTAGGAGGGATCTATATCCAACACTTGGAACATTAGCTTGAAAGGAACTGATCCTATGTCCAGGCAAACTTCTAGCTCTCTGATGACATCTCTTCTGGTTCCGACAAAGGCCCTGACTACCATGTGGTTGGTGTGAATGTAATTGGGCTCTACCGGTAGGGCTTTCAAGGTGTTTAGCAGCATGATGTTCAGTGTTGAGCCATTGTCAATAAGCACACCTCCCATACCCACATTCCCGCACTTCACGGCAATATGGAGTGCCTTGATTCCCTTCTTTCCTCCCTCCGGGAGTTCCTTCTCCGAGAAAGTTATAAAACCTTCCGCGGCTATGTTCCCAGCCACTCGATCCAGGTCATTGACTGAGATGCTCTGAGGCACATAGGCCTGGCTCAGGACCCGTAACAGTGCATTTCAGTGAGCCTCTGAATTCAAGAGCAAGCTTAATATGGAGATTCTTGCTGGGATTTTGTCAGGGTATCAACCACGCTGTATTCACTATACTTGATGATCTTCAGGAATTCTTCTGCTTAAAAACTAGGTATGGGCCTGGCCACTGCCTCGTCTTTTTTCTCTTCTGATGGTAGACCCTTCTCAACTATTTCTTCTTTCCTACCTTCTGATGATTGGTCTTTCTTATTGGCCTTCTCTGCAGGGATATTTTTCCCTTTTTCTTCAGGTGAATAAATCCTCCCACTCCGAGTCAGTCTCCTACCCCAGTGATGTTTGCCAAGTCTCTGTTTCCTTGGGGAACTGTGTAGCTACAATCATATTTCCAAGGTGCCTGACTGTCCTTCTTATAAGGAAAGGGCTGTGGTGGTATCACAACCAAGCGCGGTGCTTTTAAATGGGATGGAAGCATCGTGGGTGGTCTAGGGATAAAAGGTTGACTCGACCTGGCAATGTATGGGATGAATGGTTGAGTTGATGAACTCGGGGCCGGTGGTTGACCATATTCTTCTAAGACCACATCGATCTCTCCCTCTTTCTTCTCTAGATAGAACTCGATGCGGTGCTCATCCATCAGCTTCTGTACCTTCCCCTTAAACTCTGGACAATGTTGAATTCCATGCACCAAACCATGGTATGGGCACACCTCGTCATAATCCGCGTCTCCGAATTCTCCTGTTTCAATCATTTCTGCCTTGGTCAGTGCCTTAAAAATCGTTCCAAAGGGGGTCACCACTTCTGATATCTTCCTTCTCAGGACCTCTCCTTTTCCCACCATAGTCACTTGAGGACGTCCCTGGTTTTGTGCTTGAGGTGTTTGGCCGTATTTCCGAAACTTAATTTCCCACTTCTGACCAGATCTTGAACTGCTAGTTTCAATCTTAGACAATCTTTTGTTGCATGCCCCTCGGTTCCGGAGTGGTAGTCACAATGAGCTTTAGCATTGTACCAAGCTCCGGAACTGAGTAAAGGTTTTGAATAAGGTAGTCTCTGAAGTAGGTTTTGCTGGAGTGACTGGGGTAGAAGCTCTGTGTAGGTATATGGGATCAGATCAATGGGTATCTTCTCCTTCGGCACTCCTCCTGGAAAATATGTTGGGGCTCTCTAAGTATTTGCCTGAGCCGGAATAGGCCTAGGATCTGCAGGTCTTGGGTTGAATGGGGTACCAGTTGCAGAACTAACACTTCTCGTATACGGGTAATAGTACTGGTTAGGTTGAGGTGGAGCATAATATCCTTGTGATGGATAGGTGTACCCGAAATTCTGGTTATAGCGGGGGCTATATTGCTGTCCCTGTCCCTTGGGTCTGAAGTTGGTCTGCCCCACTTCATGTATATCTCCCTCCTTTTTCCTCTGACTTGGATGGCCTTTCTTCTCAACTTCCTCAAATACCCCGGCTCGAAGCCCTGATTCATAAGCCTCCCCTGCTATAATTAGTCTGGTGAAAGAATCTGTTGCTGCTTGGTATAGCTCACGGAAGTATTCTTTTGGTAGGGTCTTCAGGAGAATGCTACCTACTTCAGTATCCTTCATTTGTGGATCTACCTATTGCTAAATCTTTGAAACGTTGGCCATATTCTTTAATTGTCTCACCTGGCTTCCTCTTCATACCGTGCAATGTCTCCCGAGTGGGAGCCAGCTCATCAATGTATCGATATTGTGCTATGAAGGCATCAGCCATATCATTCCATGTTTTGATCTGGCTGGGGTCCAACCTGTTGTACCACTTAAATTGTGAACTGGTGAGACTCCTTTGAAAGTAATGCATGAGCATGTCATCCGTGCAGTAAGGCTGCATTTGACGTACATAAGTATTGACATGCTCTTCTGGGGATTGAGTCCCATCAAACTTTTCGAAGTCTGGAACTTTGAATTTTGCCGGTAACACCAAATCTGTAACCAATGCCACCTTATCAACCCCCTTAAAGTATGTTTGTTTGCCACCAATCCCCTTGAACTTCTCCTCTATTCTCCCCCACAGTTTCTCAGTAGACTCTTCAATCATTTTTCTTGGGTCTTCTTCAGCTTTCATCCCTGCGAACCCAACTGGAATTTCCCCAAACTCATTCCCATGCACTGTATGAGCTCCTTGAGAGAATGGAAGGACGATGGGTGGAGATGGTTCAAAGATTGTTGACGACCTATTCGGGTGCATGTGTTGGCCCGGTGGTATAGGCAAGTTGTCCCGTCCTAGTGTGGGGAATGGGAGGCTAGCTGGGAGAGGGATTGGCAAATCGATTTGGCTGGATGACCAGATCGGTAAGTCAGCTTGGGTGGTGTTTGTGGCTATCCCTGTGGACGGTACATTTTCTGTCTCTGTAGTTCTTTCCTGACCATTTGCAGTTCCCGAACTTCCGGGTGTCATGCCAGTCATTGTAGCTATTAACTCCATCATACGGTCCATCTTTGCATTTGTCGCCTCTTCTCGGCGTCTAGCTTCCTCTTCTCGCCTAGCCATTTATTCCCTTAACCGTTGAATTTCTCCTGTCTGATCTTCCATCCTCTTGGCTTGGGATCTGGTATTATACTGCTGAGTTCTCTGGTATACTTTTCTGGGCGGAGCTATTTTTAAAACCTGATGAGTTTGGATGTTAGTATTCCGTTATTAACCCTTTTTTATCAAGTTATTTAAGATTTTTAAAGGTGTGGGGCCCCTCCATGATTTGGTAGGAACTTCCACAAGTCAAAAGCCGTGATTATTTACAATCTTGTTAATAACCAGGGCTTTTGCCTTTATGCAAATGATGCGAATGAATGTTATGATGCATGGACCTACTGATTCATCATTTAAGAAAGAGGACTTAAACTGGGATTCATTGCTCTGAGTGCCACAACTTGCTGCTTCACCATTGATTGCAAACATCCATATCATAAAACCATTGTTCCGAGGATAAAAAAAATTAAGGATTACAAGCCATTGTTCTGAGAATAAAATTTAAGGATTACAAACCATCGTTTTCGCAAACACACTTTAATTACAAATCTGAAGGAAATAACTTGTAACTAAAGATTATTACAAAGATCTAATACTACTACTTTCCCACAAATTGCCTAAAGTAAGTGAGGGCTTCGTTGCACTTGTCCACAGTATCTTCCAGGACATCAGCTACCGGCTGGAGGCGTTGATCAAATGGGGCTACACAGGGTAGTACATTCTTAGCTTGATCCCTGATATCCTCTACCTGGAGTAACCCGATTCTGATTTGATCTAGCAAGAAGCGAATCTGTTCGCATCTTTGATCGTGGGCTATTTTGTGTGAGGTTCATTGGTCCTGGAGCCTCCAATTCTCGCCCCACAGCTTCGCATATTCCTCTTCCAAGCCCTTGAGTGTATCCACCACTTTTCCATATTCTTCTTGGTTTATCTTGGCTGCCCTTTTGTGAAACTCTAAGGTAGCCTCTGCCTGAGCTTTTGTTGATTTAGCTTCTTCAGTTCGGGCCTTTTCCATCCTCAGCTCTTCCTGGACCATTCCATTTTCTTCTCGCCCTTTTCAAGTGGTGGTCCAAAGTCTGAACTCGTTGATCCGCTCTCACTGAACCTCCACCTATTTCAAAGTCCAACCTCTCTCTGAGATAGCTTGCTGCTATCTTAGCAGCTTTGTTCTTCTTAGCCAAACTGGTTCTCTCTTTGCATTCTGCCTTGAAGTCTCTTCTGAGCTCTTAGTTTTTGGCTTCAGCCTTTTCCTTCAGTTTTCTTTCACCCTTGGCTTCTTCCTCTGCTTCTCTGCACTTGGCGCTCATTTCCTCAGCCTTTTTCTCTACCTCCTCTGCCCTCAGTACTAACTGCCTGTTGACCTCTGCTATCCTCTAGGCTTCAGTGCCATTCCTCTCCCTTTCCAATTGCATTGTCAGCTTCATGACTATATCCTCCATTTCTTCACTTACTACAGCCTCAGGATCAGTAGGGGGAGGCACTTTTATATCTTTCACCCTCTTCTGGTGCCAATCTGGGTATTCCGGCGTCACCCTTGTAGCTCTCCCAAATTTCCTGACGAAAGTCATCTGCGTGAGTGTCTTCCGAAGTTCCTGAGCTTCCTGCTTGGAATTTTCCTCCCCATACACAATATTAACGTTGTTCAGTCCATGTGTAGCAGGAATGAACTGATCACCTCCATATTGCCTTCTGACCATTATGGGAGAATAACTTGTGACACCCCATAGCCCAAACAACGACACCCACGGGTTGGGTCCACAACAATAGGCCGCAGAGGTTGGGTAAAACCATGGAGCCACCCACTCAACTTGGTCAGCATTGAGAGTTCCAAGAAATTTCATCCATTGGGCTTTGGTCTTCCCCTTAGGCCATTTACTGCCCAGAAATTCTCGTATGGGATTTGCCTTTACCCACTGGTGGATTGGTAATGTGAACCGGGACTCTATGCATTCGAAATGTCCTTTGAACCAAATGGTCAACAACTGAGCACAACCCTGGAACCCCCCTCCCTTCAGCCGGCAGTGATTCAAGGATCTAATGGTTTCTGCTAGGATCGCTGGGACCGGGTTATCCCCCTCAAGATTGAGTCTACCAGATGAATTACATAAGAGTCTACGTGTCCCAGTATTTTGGGAAACACTACCATCCCGTATACCAACACAGCCATAATGTTCTGTCCTTGAGGAGTATTCGGGTTCTCTTTGACAAAATCCATAAGGCACTGTACTGCCAGCCCGCTCGAATAACCCTTGTTCTTCCAGTACTTGTCATATGCTGCCTTTTGCACTCCCATGAGATCTGCCAGAGTAGATATTGCAGTGGATTTGTTTCCCCTCATGAAGACCCTAGAACCTGCCTCAATAGCCTTTAACCTTAACAACTGAGCATACTCTTCAATAGTTGGGACCATGTCTACTTCATTAAAAGTAAAAAACGGTATGAACGGTCCCAATATGGTAGCATACCCCTAATCATGTTGTCATCCACTTTCACTTTCATAAGTTGTACCACTGCTCCATATTTTTCTGCAAATTCTGCCTTAGTCATCTTCATCTTCATCCACAGCTGGTGAAGTTCGGTGAAATCATTTTGCTTTAGATCGACATGTATTATTTCCAGTACCTCTGACTGAAAGTTTTCAACCAAATTATCCCCATTCAGCCTCTGGGTTGCCTCATGTCTGTGCTGAACATGTGCTGGATGGCTATCCCTTAGGTGTTCCGGCACGAAAGATTCTAGCTCGTCCCTTAACATTCTCCTCTATCTTAAATGATGAATGGATCTATCGTGGATGCAAATGCAAAAGGAAAGAGAAAGCACACAATAATAAAACAAGTTAGCACCATATAAGTAATAATTGCTTAACACTTAAAAGATAATACCCTCAGGTATCAAAAGCATTTTCTGATTTTTGAAAACTAGAGCCTTCGGCTCTTACAGGCGGGAAGTCCATTTATTAGGGTAACAAGATTACCTTTTCCTATGGTTCACAATAATAATAACAGTAAAGGAGAGAAATGTTCCTTCCGTGTATCTGGGTTTATTATCACGGGATTGGCTCTAGCTAAGCTGGATGTTTAGGGTATCTATATGCTGGGTGAGATTTCTCATGGTTCTAAAGGCTCCCAGACTGTCCTTACTGACGCCGATATTCGGCTAGTAAGGCCTCCAATCCTCACCCGTCATAGGCTCACTGGAAAAAATTCAGTCTGAGTGGAGGTGTTTCACTACAAACCCGCACGGTGACTATCGTCACATGAGGGCTAGCTACTTTGCCTCCACCTAAATGGGCTAGAGCTCCGGCGTAAGCTCATGCAGATGCAAGTGCAGCTTATTAGTGGGTGTGTGGGAAGGAACATACAAACCTTTACCAAAACATGCTTAACCCAAATTACTAAACTATCTCCCAGAGGAATGAAACAAATGTGAGGTTAGGCAGCACATATATATATATATATATATATATACATGTGAATGAGCCAAAAACAACCCTATTTTTATGGCTATTTTACTATGTTTTTGGATCTATTTATGCTTAATTATATGCCATTTTGATGATATTTGTGTTTTAAGTTCTTAAGTGATGTGAAATTGAAAAATTGTTATTTTTCACTTCTTTTGGAGCTATTTTGATGACTTTTTACACAGATTTTAGCAAAGCAATTTTGAGTATAGATTTGAAGATTCGAAGTTCGTGTTTGAAGACTCATTGAAGACTTATTTGGAGATTTGAAGACTTTGAAGAATAATTTCAAGGAGCAAGGATTGAAGATTGGAGCTTTAATTGAAGACAAGCCATGGACAAGCCCTTAAGCTTTGGTATTTATGGATATTTTATATGGGAAGATATTCAGCGCATATGAATAATTAATTGGAATTAAAATCCCAATTAATGACTCCTAAATCCAAGGAAATATCCAAATCCCGTAGATTCCCGATTCTAGTCCTAACAGGATTAGGATTCAGGCGCAGTTTTGGTAGAAAAATCATAACTTTCTGCTCAAACCTTCGATTGAAGCCCATGAGTACTCGTTGGAAAGCTGACTCCCAGATCTACAACTTTCCTTTGAAGTCGATGACTTTTAATCTAACTTGGAGTCCAAGTTAGACCCTAAACCGTCCTAGACTCCTTTCCAAGTTAGGATTGGAATTCCTAGGGTTATTTCCACTATAAATAGGCACCTTAGGTCTAGGTTTTTAGAACACACACACACATATAGATCTAGAAATTGTATTGGGTAGAATTATTGAAGATTTGGAGGACAAAAAGCCTCTGTGCCGGCCCCCCCCCCCCTCTTCTTCCATCCATAAGATAAGTTTTTCTTCTTATTCTTTGGATGCTCACTCAATTCATGAGTGAGTAATCCTTTTCTTAACTCCAATGTAGAATTTAATTGATCTCTTGATATATATATTGGTGAGATTTTGTGCTTAGATATGATAATTGTTAGAGTATTCCTTTGATCTCTGCTTTAATTCTATGTTGCTTGTTTTGATGGATTGAGCCGGCACTTTCTTGATAAATTAAGTTAGCATTAGCTAGATCAAGTCGAGGATTAATAGTCCAGGTTTGGTTGTTTGTAGCAATTGGTTGAGAATTAACCACTCCTTCCAAGGGAGATAAGGGGCTTTGAGTGAGAAATTACTCTTTGTGCTTGTATAAATTACTAGTTCTTAATGCTTTGTTGCTTGGTGAATCTTTAAGCCTTAACCGGTAATTGATTTGTTAAGTTAACAATAGGGGTAATTTAAGCCTTAACTGGTAATCTTATCTAATTAAGGTAATTTAGGAATTAATTCCGACAAGCTATTCTTCGTTTTCATAATGATTAGATATCAATAATCCATGTTATAATTGTCAAGAGGGATATTAATTCTATGTTGGAGATTTTTATTAATTGTTTTCTTGATTATTTACTGTTATCTTGTTAATTGTTTTCTTTAATTTTCTTGATTGCTTTCTTAGTTAATTTAATTGTTAATTAGATTAGGTTTAATTTCACTATAAAAATTCTCTTTAATTTATTTGTTTGATTTAAGAAAAAGATAAATAACCTATCTCTCTGTGGGTTCGACCCCTACTTGCCCTATCTGCTTTAGTTAGGATTTTGTTTGGGATTTTATTTTTATGATTTGCTGACGACCGATCATATATTTTGGCGCCGTTGCCGGGGAGATTGCGTTATTTTTCTTTTCCCTTTCTTTTTCTATTTTAATTTGCACTTGATCTTCTTTTATTTTGTAGGAAAAATTCAATGGAGCAACCGCGTTCGTTACGGGAGCTGAATTTCAACTGTGAAGTGCCGCCCCTCTGTATTGATTATCCAGCAATGGATATGACATACAAACTGAAGCCAGGAGTAATCCGTATGTTGCCGATTTTTCAAGGAGAGCCTCAAGAGAATCCTCTTGAGCATCTGCAAGTTTTCTTCATCAAGTAAGCTGCAATCACTGGGATGCCTGAAGAACAAGCTAAACTTCGAACTTTTCCACTCACTCTTGAAGGAAAAGTAAGAAGCTGGTTTGTGAGTCTATCACCAAAATCCATAACTTCGTGGAAGGAATTGGAGACAGCATTCTTGAACAAATATTTTCCAGAAGCGAAGCGAGCTGTTGTCAGAAAAAGAATCAGTTCTTGTCAACAATCACCTGACGAGAAGTGGCATCAATACTGGGAGAGATACAATGGGATTTGTGCGAGTTGCCCTTATCACAACTTGAGTGAAGCACTTCTAATTCAGAATTTTTATGATGGACTTCTCTGTGAAGATCGAACATATATTGACTCTGCAAGCGGAGGAAGCCTTACACTCAAAACACCTGAAGAAGCAAGGAACCTGCTCAACACCATGACGGAAAACATCCATCAGTTCTGTAGACACCCATTTTTGTCATATATCCTTTATTTAAATCAATTTGTTGTTTAAATGGCATTAGGGTCATCTATGGGGCATTTTGGTCATTTGCGAATTCAGGGGTATTTTAGTCATTTTGCATGTCCAAGGGCATTTTGGTCATTTCTACTTCATTGCTCAAGTCAGCACGTCCATTTTAATGTTTAAATCTTTAGTAGGTTGCATTTTGAATTCAAGGAAAATTCCAAAAATTGTTATGTTCTTTTGCATATTCGTATCACATTTTCGCATATTAATTTCACATTTTGCATTTACATAATCCCAATTAGTGATTGAGCCTTGGCTTAGTGCAGAATCAATTTGAAAATCCACTTTGGGTCACATTATTTTAATTGGATTATTTATGGTATAAGTAGAAGTAAAGTTGGCATTTGCATAATATTGTTATAAGAAAAGCATGGAAATAGAAAATCACAAACAAAAGTATTCATTATTTTCATTTACTCATTTGCATCTCATATAAGTTACATAGTTTCCAAAGTACTAAACACAAAGATTAAAAAAATGAAAGGTTACAAAGAACAACAGTTTGTTTTCATTAATAGTCCAAGTACAAAGAGTCAACGTTTTTGTTTTACAAGAAGTAGGCCAGGGTAGAGTCCATTCCATGCTTCCTTTTCCCATTTAGCACAACCATCCCATATTGCAATTTCCAGCTCCCTTTGGTGAGAATTTGACCCTGCAGGTTAGTGGACAGAAGAAATAATGCAACGTACAAAAAATGTTCCCCCAGGCTCAGGGCATAGGCACCATTAATTGGTGATATGCCATTTTTGCAAAGAGATGGGACCAACAGCAAACAGAACAAACTAGCATGCATGGGATGATCAAACAAGCCATGTACCCGTGCGTCGAAGTTCTTTTGAAAGACCTCAATATGCAGGGCTGTACATGAGAGTGTGCAAGGGCTAAATACAGTGAGGATTGAGTCAATGGTGATAGGTGAAGGACAGCAAATGAACATAACAAGTCAAACAACAAAGAATTGTACCAAAAACAGCAAATTGATGAGCACAAATAGTATGTTTAAAGCCTGGGGAAGTTTTTGTTTTAGGCAGATTTGGACATGAGGCTCAAGATTAATTCCTGGCCTCGAAATGCCAATCTGCCATTCAAGCAGTACAGCAAAACGTTCATGCAAATCAAATTCAGCAGGGTTCAATTGCTCAATACAGTGGGATTCAAAGGCAACAAATGCAGCAACATGATACAACAAGCATGACAACAGAGCAAAACTAAACAGATCAAGCTCTACAGGGTTCAATTGCCACTGTAAGGGAGTTCAAAGATAACAATGGCAGTAAGTACATGTATCAAACATATAAGTCCATTGAGCAGAGTATAAATTCAGTGCAGTCAATTCAAGGGAGGAAACAGAGTCATGAACGACAAGCATCCACATTCAGTATTCACCAAAAAGAGGAGTGAAAGACCAGGCAAGTTGTGACAGAGCAATGATATCAGGACAGAGGCATCCAAATGCAGAATGGCAATCCCAAGGAACAGTGGGTCATAGGTAATAGGACCTCATGCAAAATACTTAACCACAGGATCTAGGAAGTCAGTACTTTCTAAATAAGAAGCACATCAGCAATGATAAGCCATCAAACAAGTGGTAAAGAGGAAGGCATAGGACTTATTCAATGCGATGGATGATCATGGCCATGGAATTAGTGTGCAGGGTGTTGAACAAATGGGAATTGGACATTCGAAAGGAAAAACACAGAACAGGCAGCTGAATTTTTCTAGAAAAAAGGGGAAAGCAGTAGCAATGACCAACCATGACAGAATGCTACACTAGTCTCAATTTCATGAAATAAGGGAGTAACAAGTGAAAGCAGTAGAGTCAAGATGAAAAATGGAAGCAGTTGCATATAACAGGGCAAGTTCATTGCAGTAGCAGATAAAAAGGCAATTCAAATTCAGTTGCAAAAGAGAGGTAAGGATGTGAGGACAGCTCATCATTTTCCAGGATTTAATCACGACCATACAACACAGGATCTATCATCAACCATATGATCACATCAAGATAGAAAGAAAAAAGAGAGAGAGCCAAAACAGTGAGGAACCAGACCATCAATTCTCAAAATTTAGGTCAGAGGAACCTTACCTGGATGGCCACCTCACCTCCACACGTGCACGTGAATCCTCCTCAAACAGATTCAGTGAATGAACCTAGAAGAAAAGGACAAAATCAGTTAGAGAAAGGGGATAGAAACGAAAACAGGGGAGGATCCTCTCTCTCGGTTGCTCTCTCTGGACTCTCTCTAACAACCTCACAGATTCCCTCCCTCAGCAGACTCATTTTTTGAGGGCTCTGGAGAATTTCATCTTTTCAACACACTGAACACACTGCACTCCAGGCTAAAAACTCTCCCATCGAACTCTCACTACGGAAAAGATCTTTCCCTTTCTCCTATCATCAACCCTCGGCTCTCTCCCACTCAACAAAAAAAAAACTCAGACGCTCTCATCTTCTCTCAAGAAAAAACCCTCCCTGCCTTGAACACAAAAGGAAAGGAAAGAGTGGCTCTTACCTTTGAACAAAAAACCTCCATTCTTCTTCCCGAATCTGACTCTAAGCACCAAAAAAGGAGACCTAGAGTTATTTTTCTCCCAAAAGATCATACCTTTCGACTCTTCTCAAATCCGAAACAAAAAGAAAAGCAGAGATTGAAGCCCTTACCTTTGAAAAAACCATCGGGTCCGACACCCCTAAAAGCCTTTATCTCTAACAGTGAATCATGAGTCTATAAACACCACGGAGCGTTTCGTTTTTGGGTGGCCTTCATTAAGTTTGGACGGTGACTCGAAAAAGCCAATACTTTGGAGAGTTCATGGCGGGTTTCCGGTGGATGTGAAGCTAGGTCGAGCCGGGGAATGGAGATGATGAGAGACACTGGTTCAGCGGCGAGCAGGGGAGGAATCGAGGGCCATTAGGTTTGCGAAAGGGGAGAGTGGCGGAGAAGAAGGAAAAAAGAGGAGCTAGGTCAGTTTAAGAAGAATCAAGGCTAAACGACGCCGTTTAGGGTAAGAATCTTCTCTCTTTTTAATTTCATCCCTTTACTTTTCAATTGATGCGATTAAATGCTGATGATGTTTAATTGTTGCAATTTGAGGCATGCTTATGTTAATTTGTTTCAATTTAAGGCTTAATTGCTCTATTTTGTGATAAAGTTGATAAATGTAGCCCGCTTTTCACTTTTGAATAAACTTTCCATGATGATAAGTAAAGACATAGCTTGTTTGAGTGTTTTGATTAAGTAAATTACCCTTTGTGTTGAGTATTAAGTGGAATTTAGGTTAATTGGCCATGAATTGCTTAAAGTGGGGATCTTTAACCTAAAATCTGTTTTTTTATGGGTTGTTGTTGAGTGATGTGAAATTTTGATTTAAAAGGGCCTTTCTTTTTATGTTTATGGTAAATGTTATGTTTTTGGTAGATTTGAGCGTGTGATGCCAAAGTTTGAAGTTTTTATGTTTAAATGGACTTAAGAAACAAAAAATATGATCTTTTAATCTAGTGATCGAGCCAAAAACAACCCTATTTTTATGGCTATTTTATTATGTTTTTGGATCAATTTATGCTTAAATATATGTTATTTTGTTAATATTTGTGATTTGAGTCTTTATGAGATGTGAAATTGATAATTTGATAATTTTCACTACTTTTGGAGCTATTTTGATGACTTTTTAAACAGATTTGAGCAAAGCAATTTTGAGCATAGATTTGGAGATTCGAAGTTCGTGTTTGAAGACCATTTGAAGATAAATTGGAGATTTGAAGACTTTGAAGAATTATTTCAAGAAGCAAGGATTGAAGATTGGAGCTTTAATTGAAGACAAGTCATGGATAAATTCTCAAGCTTTGGTATTTATGGATAATTTATGTGGGAAAATACTCAGCCCATATAAAATATTAATTGGAATTAAAATCCCAATTAATGACTCCTAAATCAAAGGAAATACCAAAATCCCGTAGATTCCCGATTCTAATCCTAACAGGATTAGGATTCAGGAGCAGTTTTGTTAGAAAATTCATAACTTTCTGCTCAGACCTCCGTTTGAAGCCCATGAGTACTCGTTGGAAAGCTGACTCCGAGATCTACAACTTTCTTTTGAAGTCCAAGACCCAGTTCTGCCGCTTTCAGTCCAAAAATGACGTCGAAGTACCTGCACGAATTCAGCAAAATTTCAGGATCCTACTCTAACTTGGATTCTACTCTAGGATGACTTTTAATCCAACTTGGAGTCCAAGTTAGACCCTTAAACCGTCCTAGACTCCTTTCCAAGTTAGGATTGGAATTCCTAGGGTTATTTCCACTATAAATAGCCACCTTAGGTCTAGGTTTTTGATGTATGTAGATCTAGAGATTTTATTTGAAGAATTGTTGAAGATTTGGAGGAGTTTTGCCCTAGGAGCCGCCGGCCCCTCTACTTCCCATCCTTAGATAAGTTTTTCTTCTTTTCTTTGGATGCTCACTCAATTCATGAGTAAGTAATCCTTTTCTTTTCTCCAATGTAGAATTTAATTGATCTCTTGACTTATATCATGGTGAGATTTTGTGCTTTTATATGAAAATTAATTGGGTATTTCTTAATATCTCTGCATGAATTCTATGTTGCTTGTTTTGATAGATTGAAGCTAGCAGTTTCTTGATAAATTAAGTAGCATTAGCTAAATTAAATCTTGAAGGATCTTCGGATTTAGTTGTTTGGTAGCAATTGGAAGCAAAGGATCTTCCTTCCAAGGGATTTAAGAATCTTTGACCAATTTTTAATTGCCCATTGTGCTTGTAAATTACTAGATCTTAATGCTTTAATCTTGAGTAATTATCACACTGGATCAAGAGGTAGTTATTTAAAGAGTAAAAGGGATAATTCACACTGGATCAAGAGTTTTATCTAATTAAGGTAATTTAGGATTAAATTCCAAGCAAGCTATCCATTGTTTTCATAATCTTTAGATATCAATGATCCATGGTATTGTTGTCAAGAGGGATATTAATTCTATGTTGGAGGTTTCTTTTAATTATTTTCTCAATTTATTCTCTGCTTTTTGATTAATTGTTTTCTTTAATTTTCTTGATTGCTTTCTTAGATAGTTTTAATTATTAGTTTGATTTGATTTAATTCTACTTTCAAAATCTTCTTTATTTTATTTGTTTGTTTTAAGAAAAATAATAATAACCTTTCTCTCTGTGAGATCGACCCCTACTTGCCCTAACTATCTTTAGTTAGTAATTGTTGGGATTTTTATTTTTATGATTTGCTGACGACCGATCATAAATTTTGGCGTCGTTGCCGTGGAGATTGTTTATTTTCTTTTCTTTTTCTATTTGATTTGCACTTGATCTTCTCTGTTTTGTAGGAAAAATCCAATGGCGCAACAACGTTCGTTGAGAAAGCTGAATTTCAACAGTGAATTGCCGCCACTCTGCATTGACTATCCAGCCGTGGATACGTCATACAAGCTGAATTCTGGAGTGATCCGCATGCTGCCAACCTTTTAAGGAGAGTCTCATGAAAATCCTCATGAGCACTTACAAAATTTCTTTATATGGTGTGCTGCAACCATTAGGATGCCGGAAGAACAAGCGAAACTTCGAACTTTTCCTTTAACATTAGAAGGAAAAGCAAGAAGTTGGTTCTTGACTCTGCCATCAAGATCCATAACTTCTTGGAAGGAGATGGAGGCCGTGTTCCTGAACAAATACTTTCCAGAGGCCAAGCGAGCTGATGTACGGAGGAGAACACAACCTGCCAACAACAACCTGAAGAGAAGTGGCACCAATACTGGGAGAGATACAACCAAATCTGCGCAAGTTGCCCTTACCACAACCTAAGTGAAGCATTGCTGATTCAGAACTTCT
>AWUE01024281.1:0-22692 GCA_001974825.2 Corchorus olitorius
AAAAATTTCTTCCATTCTCCTCTTGCTCCATTGCTTCAAATTCAATCCATTCGTAATCAAATCATCAACCATTCCTCCAACACAAAGAAAACCCAAATTACAAATTCAATTCTTTTTGGACAACTAAACATATTAGATTTTCAAGATTGAAGTTTAACCTTCTTTCACCATCAAACTTTGAACAACTTGCCTCAAATTCGAATCCAAGACTAAAATTGGAACATGCACAAAGAGAAAATCGATTTACCATTATTGCATGATGATTTCCATGGATTGTTTCTTGAGTCAATGTGGAGAGAAAGCATTTCGGGTGGAACAAAAAAATGGGTACGCATAAATGGTGAAGGAGAAGATGACATGGTCTTTATTGCATTTAATTAGGCAAAATTGCACAATAGTCCTCACCTTTTGTTAGCCACTTTAACTTAAACCTAAAACTTCTCATTTAATTTAATTGTACCCCCATTCCCTTTTCTTCTTTACACCAAATTTTAAATTATAGAACCAATATAATTTTATGGTATTACAGCCTAGGCCGACTTACATAAGTCAATTGTTGGCCGGAGAAGACAAGCCACGCTTTGTAGCCTTGTTAAAGGAATACAAAGATTGTTTCGCATGGGACTATGACGAAATGCCTGGCTTAAGTCGTGACTTGGTGGAGCATCGCCTACCAATCATTGAAGGATACTGTCCCTATCAACAACCTCCTAGAAGAATGGCAAATGATGTCATACTTAAAGTTAAAGAGAAAGTTGAAAGGCTCCTTAAAGCAGGATTCATCCGTACCTGATCGGTCGTCAGCAATCATAAAAATAATCCCCACAAAATCCTAACTAAGTAGATAGGGTAAGCAGGGGTCGATCCCACAGAGAAGGTGGATAGACCTTATCCGAAGATACAATCCTTAAAAATCTCTCAAAAGCAATGCGTAAAACAAGGGTTTGAAAATAACAATTAAAAAGAAAGCAATTATACTAGAAACAAAGCAAACTAAATTAAATCTTAATCTATGGCAATTAAGAAAGAAAACAATAATTAAAAGGCATACTTCTTCTCCAATGGTAGAAAACAATCAAATTAATTATGGGTCCTTGATTTAAAAGATAAATTCAATATTAAGTTCATGATGATAACTGGTCTAGGGAAAACCCTAACATGCTATTTAGATAAGATTAGCCGTCAAGTCTTAAATTACCCCTTTTTCCGCCTAACTAATCAATTAGCCATCAAGCCTTAAAGATTTGCTAGGAATCAAAGCATTAAGATCAACTTTTATTAGTTCTTTCAGACATGCTTAATAAATAAAACCATACAACAACCAGATAAATCTGATCACTGGCATGCAAACCCAATTAACCTCGCCGGTGAGCGTGGTTAACTCGCTACATACAATCAAACTCAGGCGTCAACCGTTGTTGTTTGATCTATCCAACAATCTCTCAAATTACCTCTTTAGCGGCCGCATAAATCAATAAAAATCAAGATTGTAGAATTAAAACAGAGTTTAACATGCTATCTATCAAGAATAAAATACCAAATTATAAGAACAGAAATCTCACCATGTTAATTGATTGAATTCACCAAAGGATTAGAAGTATTAAAAATTTAGCTCCTCATGGATTTTCCTAAATCCATGAGAGGCTTAAGAAAACTTACAGAACTTGAAGGGGGGCGAAATCTCCTCTTGAAAAACCTAGGGTTGCCGCCCCTCTCTATGCAAAGAGAGGGTGGCGGCACCCTAGCCCTAAAACTAGAAGAAAAACTAGAACTAGAAGAGAAAAAGAAGAAGAGAAAATTATGTGTGTAAAAGTATGTGATTTGTGTTACAGGGTGTGGCTATTTATAGTGGAAATAACCCTAGGAAATCCAATTCTAAGTAGGAAAGGAGTCTAGGACGTTTTAGAGCCTAACTTAGACTCTAAGTTAGATTAAAAGTCTTCCTAGAACCAAAATCCTAGTCAAAATAGGATCCTGAAAAATCCTGGATTCATGCAGGAACTTCGACGGCGATTTTGGGCTTGAAAACGGCAGAAATGGGTCTTGGAATTCAAAGGAGAGTTGTAGATCTCGGAGTTAGCTTTCCAACACCTACTCATGGGCCTAAAACGGATATCTGAGCAGAAAGTTATCATTTTTCTACCGAGACTGCGCTAAATCCTAATCATGTTAGGACTAGAAGTGGGAATATACGGGAATTGGATATTTCCTTGGATATAGGAGGCACAAATTGGGTTTTTAATTCCAATTATGGGCTTATATGGGCTGAGTATTATCCCATATAAAATATCCAAAATTCCTTAACTTTCGGGCTTCTTCATGGCTTGTCTTCAATCCTTCGCAATTAAAGCTCCAATCTTCAATTCTTGCTCTTGAGATAATTCTTCAAAAATCTTCAAGTCTCCAAATTATCTTCAAATAGTCTTCAAACACGAACTTCAAATCTCCAAATCTATACTCAAAATTGCTTTGCTCAAATCTGTGTAAAAAGTCATCAAAATAGCTCCAAAAATAGTGAAAAATAACAAATTCTCATTTTCACATCACTTAAAGACTCAAAACACAAATATTATCAAAATAGCATATATTTAAGCATAAATGGATCCAAAAACATAGTAAAATAGCCATAAAAATAGGGTCTTTTTTAGCTCAATCAGTACCGCAAGGTATGTAGAATAAATTTCAAACATAGTTCCTGTAATAGAAAAGAACGGTAAAATCAGAGTGTGTTGACTTTCGTAATTTGAATTCAGCCACCCCTAAAGATGAATGTCCTATGCCTGTTGCAGACTTACTGGTAGATGGAGCCGCCCAACATCGAGTGTTGTCCTTGATGGATGGACACAGTGGCTACAACCAAATCTACATAGCAGAGGAGGTGATCAGACGAAAATCATACACCTTTTTATTAGCTTTTTCATATGCTTTTTGAGTGTTTTATGCTTGATTATGCCTTATATTGGTTATAATTGTGTTCATAGGTGTTGACAAGAAGAAAAGTGCAAAATTATCAATTTTGTACCTTTATAGAGCCTTTTTGGATGATTTATGACACAAATATTTTCCAAGGAAGTTTTGGATGAAGAATGGAGCCATCATGTTCGTGATTGAAGAGCTTGAAGAGTCAATTTTATGATTATCAGTCATAAAGTTGATTGCTTGGTGTTTTTAAGGCAAAGGAGCAAATACATGTTCAAGGCAAGAAGACATGTCAAGGTGATGAGCTAAGACACAACCCATCTGGGTGATCAGGCGAAACACATGGGTCTTCAGACAAACCATATGGGCACCCAGCTGGAGTCGTGACACTGCCCACCTGGGTTCTCAAGCAAACCACATGGGTGCTCAAGGAAACCATGTGGGCGCCCAGGTGGAGTCGGGGTCCTTGTCCCGCGCGCGCCCAGCAGCCAACGTCGACACTCCCATGGCACTTCCTCTTGAAGCTACTTCAATACTTTCCAGATTTGGCGACAGTTTGTGAAAACAGCCATAACTTTTGATCCATAGCTCCAAATGAGGCGTATGAAGATGCGTTGGAAAGCTAACTCCAAGAGCTAAAACTTTCATGTTTTGGTCGAAGCCTAGATTTGACGTTTTCATGGACGAAAATGCCCCTGAAGTCTGCAGACAGAATCTGTTTTGGGCGTGACTTGCGTTTTTGATCAATTGAGCCCACATAATCTATTTGGGTTAGCTTGAAGATATGAAGAACAGCCCATAACGTCCCTAGGGTTAGTTTAAGTCAGTTATAACTCTAAATTAAACCCTAGGCAGCCCCCTATGTAAACCCTCTTATCCTAGAAACCCTAGAAGACACAATACAACACAACAAGAGGCGATACAACACTTAGGTTTTTGCGGTTTTGAAGAGGAGGCCGCTGCCTCCTTCTTCTCTTCTTATTTTTGTTGTAAGTTTTCCATCTCTCATGGATTGGAAACAATCCATGAGTAGGTAAACTCTTATACATCTTTTCCTTAGGTATTTTTGATCAATGAATCTATGGTGAGACTTTTGTTCTTAATAATTTGATTTTTCTGTTTGAATATGTTTCTTATCCCTATGCTTCATCTTATGTGTTCATATTTTGATTGATTTGGTGCGCAACTTATCTTGAGATTTATGAATGCTATAGTTAGATTCAAGTTGGCTTGAGTCAAGCTAATGTTGGTCCAAGTAACAATTGTTAATTCTAGGAGTCCTAGGTTCAATGGGATTATCAAACCTTGTTGAAATCTATAGGCCGAGATGGTAATAGATGTAGATGAGTTTGGTATTGATTTATCATGCATGCGGAAAAATAGATCTTAATGCTTGCTCTATGATTCTTCCCAGGGGGATGCTTGATTAGAAACAATAGAAATTGGTTTTTGCGAGATGCGGACTAACTTTTATTAGCATGTTGGAGGGTTGAGTATTCCTCTCCTATACCAATTATTCAAGTGGAGTTGTTTAAGATGTTAAGAGGATTACTTTATTCCAATGAAAGTTGATGTCTACGTCTTAGGCTATATATCGATTTGGGGTAATTTATGATTCTTAATTGATTGCAATTTAAGTCAAATTCATGTCTTGTGTCCATGATCCATGATTTATTAGATCAAAATAATTACCTAAAGGAGAAGAAGTATGTTTTTAATCCATTGTTTTTCTCAAACTATTTTCTTAATCTCTAGTTTAATTCTATTTTATTGTTTTCTAGTTTAATTTGCCTATTTTGAAAAACCCATAAAAATCCCCTTTGGTAAGTATTTTCTTTAGTGTCATTTGGATTTAATTAAGTTTCCACCTTCTCTGTGGGATTCGACCCCTACTTGCCCTAGCTATTAGTTATTGGTTTGTGGGGATTTATTTTGTAATTGCTCAACGACTCGATCACAATTTTGGCGCCGTTGCCGGGGAAGGAAGGAAGCAACAAGGAGATTGAAGACAAATTACTACCTAAGAATTTCTTACCCTTATCTTTTTATTTTCGTTATTTTTCTTTTTCTTTTATTTTTCGTTATTTTTCTTACTTACTTTTAATTGTTGAATTTTTCGTTTAAGTTTTTTCTAGGAGTTGTATGCCAAATACAAGGAGTAGTGGTACTAAAAACTTGGAATTCAATACTGGGCCTGAACGTACACTCTTTTCACTAAGGAGGGAGAATTTAGCTCGAGAACAAGGAGGAGATTCGTCAACACCTAGCTCTCAATCTAGCTCTCCACGTTCCACCACTTCTTCTTCAACTTTAGAACCACAATCCCCAAGAGAAAACATGGCCGAAGGAGACAACAATGCAAGGACTTTAAGGGAACTTGCTGCCCCAAACGTGGCTACTCAGCGCTTAGCAATTCAATATCCAACCAATGAAGGAAATTTTGAGATCAAGTCCGGATTCATTCAGTTATTGCCAAAATTCCATGGTATGTCTGGAGAAGATCCACAACGACATCTCACTGATTTTCAAATTGTTTGTTCATCCTTGAAGATGCAAGGTATTTCTGAGGAGCAATTCAAACTTAGAACTTTTCCTTTTACCCTTATGGATCGTGCAAAGGATTGGTTGTACTACATGCCTAGTGGTTCAATCACTTCTTGGACGAGCCTTAAGAAGATGTTTTTGGAGAAATTCTTTCCCGCTCATAAAGTATCAAGCATAAGAAAGGAGATAAGTGGAATTAAGCAAGCCCAAGGCGAGACAATGTACGAGTTCTGGGAACGTTTCAAGAGATTGTGCTCAAGTTGTCCAAATCATCAGATTCCTGAACAATTGCTTATTCAGTACTTCTATGAAGGTTTAGTCCCATTTGATAGATCTTCAATAGACTCTGCAAGTGGAGGAGCTTTCATTGACAAAACTCCCACCAATGCTTGGACTTTGATCGAGAACATGGCCGCAAACACACAACAATTTGGTACTCGCGAGAGTTGTGCACAAAGAGATGAAAATATCAAAAGGATTAATGAAGTTTCAACCCATTCCTCTACATTGGAGCAACGTGTTGAAGAGACAAATCAACAAATTGCTTTGCTCACTGATTTTGTTCAAATCGAACTTTTCAAGTGTGCCAAGGGTTTGTGGAATTTGTTCATTAGGACATCACACAGATAGGTGCCCTAGTTTGCTCGAAGATGATGTTGAAGAAATCAATGCTTTAGGAATGCAAGAGGGATTTCAAAGGAGGCAAGAACCATTTCCAAGAAGCTACAATTCTTATGGGAACCAAGGTACTTACCAAGCAAGGCCGAACAACTACCCAAGGCCTAATTTTCAGCCATCTTCACATTATTCTGAAGGAATGCAAGAAATGAAAGAGACCATGGAGATCTTAAGGAAGCAAATAGGTCAATTGGCAAGTGATGTGAGTGAGCTCAAAGCACAAAGCCAAAACAAGATCCCATCTCAACCAAAAGTACCTCCTAAGGAAAATGTGAATGCCATTACCTTAAGAAGTGGAAAAGAGTTGGAAGAACCATATCCAACTAAGCCCAAAATGGATGAAGCGACAAGCAAGAACGAAGATGAGTTGCATGTGCTAGTGGAAGAAGTCGAGATTGAAGATGAAGCCAAGGAAACTTCTGCTGTCAAGCCCAAATTGGATTCAAAGAAGGAGCCTTTTCCAATGAAATTGAAGAGATCAAAAAAAGAAGATGATGATCAAGACATCTTGGACATTTTTCGAAAGGTCGAGGTCAACATCCCATTTCTTGATGCAATTCAACAAGTGCCAAGGTATGCAAAGCTTCTTAAGCAATTGTGTACAAACAAGAAGAGGTTACAAGGTAAGTTGAAAGTTGGAGAAACAGTTTCTGCTGTTTTGCAAAAACATTTACCTCCTAAATGCAAGGATCCAGGTATGTTTTCAATTACTTGTTCAATTGGAAATAATATTATTGAAAATGCTATGCTTGACTTAGGAGCATCTTTGAGTGTCATGCCTTATTCTTTCTATCAAACTTTAAATATCGGCCCTTTAAAATACACTGATGTTGTTCTTCAATTGGCTGATGGATCTTTGGTACATCCCAAGGGTGTGCTAGAGAATATTTTAATTAAAGTACAACATTTAATTTTTCCTATTGACATTTTTGTTATGGAAATGGAAGGAGAAATTTCAAAGGATCAATGCCCTCTCTTATTAGGAAGACCTTTCCTAAGGACCTCTCACACCAAGATCGATGTTTTCGATGGTTCATTGACAATGGAGTTTGATGGTGATGTTATTCATCCTAAAATTTCATCTAATTTATCTTTGAAGACTAATGATTTTGTTTGTGTAGTGGAAAAGTGGGTAAAGAAAGAGTTAGGTTAAGCATCTTCAACCATGACAAAAGAGCAAATTGCAAAGGGGAGACAAAGGATTGCAAGTTTTCGACAACGCAAGGACGAGAATTTTTACCTAGCTTAGGAGAGATTCAAGAAACTTTGCGCCGATTGTCCTCAACATGCCATACCTCAAGGAATTTTGATCGAATATTTCTATCAAGGATTAGGAATTGATGATCAAATTCTTGTGGATAGCATCAATGACATACCCTTGTTCGATCGTACTTGTGAAGATGCATATGAAGCATTGGAAGCTTTGACTCAAGCAATTGCACCTCCAAGTTGGACAAAGAAGAAAGACAACGAAAAGCTTGGAGAAAGAGGCGGAATTTCCATCAACACGCGTGAAGATGTTAACGAGGATATGAAGGAAGCTCGAGAGAAGTTACTCAAATTCGAAGAAGCCATACTTGAACTTTTCAAAGCCATGAGTGACACTCTCAACATCATCGTGGACTTATTGAAGGAGCACACTCAATGTTCCTTCATACATGGAGAATAAGAGTCCTTGAGGATGTCTAGCCAAAGACAATAAATGAAGGCGCTACTTGGGAGGCAACCCAAGAAACTAACATCTATCCTTTTCTTTTTAATATTCTTTTTATTAGTTTTAGATCATTTTGCATTTTCATGTTTTGAATTTTCTTTGTAGATTCAAATTGAGGAGCATCACAAGCAAATGGAGACAAGTGGAGGAAGCACACATGAAGATAGCAAATGGAGCATATGCTTAGCAAAATAGAGAAGCTTTCTTAACTCCCATTTAATTTCATATGCTTTGATTGTTGATTGATGCATATTGATTGATTGTTTACTCCTTGAATTGAATTGTTTTTCATGTATACCATCATTGTATATATTATCTCATGCATATCATACATATAGAATCTTAAGTGATAAGAGCCTAAGGTACCTCTTTGATGGTTATCAAGTGGAATTTTTGGTAAGAGATAAGTGTTCTTGGATTGAAAGATTTTTGGGAATTTTTGCAGAAGTTTGGATAATAGTAAGAGTTGAAGTTGGAAGTAAGTTTGGAAGCAAAAATGCAAGGGGAAGCACAAAGGAGCAAAACCCGATTCCAGATGGGCCCCCAGGCAGATTGCCTGTGCACCCACCTCGGACACCACAGCCCCCAGCTGCCCTGCACCAAGCCAGCACCAGCACTAGAGCCCGACTCTATCTGGGCGCCCAGACAGTTTGTCTGAACCCCCAGCTAGAAAGCCTGAGCACCTAGATGCCGACCACTGAGCTAGGACAGTGCCGACCATCCAAGTGCCAAGCCCGAGCCTCTCAACTCCCAACAGCCACATCCAAATTTGCACACTATAAATACCACCCATCACCCATTTTCAATTCTCCAACACCCACCTCCAACCCAAAACCCATGCCATTTTTCTTCTATTACCTTTGTTCACACATTCACTCACTTTAATCATCAATTTCACTACTTCACCACTTACAAATAATTTCTTTCATCTTGTTATCACCCAAAACACTTACCCATTAGATTATCCAACACCTTTTCCATCAAATTCCTCAAATTTTCAAATTTTCAAGTTTTGGAGAAGTTGTAGATTTCTTTGGATTTTTGTTTGGAGTGGTTAGAAAGGAGATAAGAGATCATTTTGGAATTGAATGAAGAGTTTTTGAGCATTGGGAAGTGCTACATTGGATCTTCAAGAGAGATTTTTTAAGAAACCCTACAAGGTTAGTTAGTGCCCACCAAGTGTTCGAAAAAATGTCAAGGAGAGTGAGAACAAGAGCTTCAACGTCACAAGCCCCACCAATTGAGGAAGACAATGCCGCTCAACCATTCCTTGATGTGCCGCCACCAATTTTTGTTGATAATGATTGTAGAGAGTGGTATGGAGCAAGGTATAACAACTCGTTCATCATAGAGAAAGTACTTCCAACCAACATTGATCAAGAACTTGGAGTTGGCCCCTTGTTTGTCAATAGAGGATGGGAGTCACTTCTTCAAGTGGATGGATACTACTACCCCGATTTGGTGAAGCAATTCTATGCAAATATGGACAAGGATCGTGATGGACATGAGTATACCATCAACACAATGGTGAAAGGTAAATACATTGTGGTTGATGAGGAATATTTGTGTCAATTGCTTGGCTTGAATTTTGAGGGTAGTATGTTCTATTTCACTTATGTTGATGGAGAACAAAAGACCGCTACCGAGAGTGCATGGAAAAGGAATGATGCTTTGAGAAGATTTAACATTCCTCTTGGTATGGACAACCAAGGTAATAGGGAAGTAAAGGTCAAGTACATGGAACCTAGGGATAGACTTGTGTGTTATTTGCTACATCATAATGTCATTCCTAGGAGTAGTAACAAGCATAAGCTTCGCATTGAAGACTTCTATGTTGTGGATAAGCTTTGTCATGGATTAGGCCGTTGTGATGGAATACCAATGGCTAGGTTGTTGCTCTCTAGGATATGGGAAGTTGTCAAACCCACCTATGATGATAAGACCTTTGTTTTTCCATTGTTGATTAGCAAGATTTTGATCAATGAAGGAGTTGAAGTCAATGGTGAATTACGCTTCAACAATGAAGGCAATGTCATCAATGTGAGTTCTTTAAGTCATTTGGGTATTAAGAGGCGAGTCATTGCCAATCGTGCACATTGGTATAATGTACATCGAAGGACTTATGAGCAAGGACTTGAACAATCACATGTGGAAGGACAACAACCCTTGGAAGTTAATGAAGAGAATTTCCAAGAGCTACCTATGAGACAATTCCAACAACTTATGGTTCAAGAGATGAGGCAACATAGGAGTGAGATGAGAGCTTACATGGAGCAAATGGAGGAGACCATGCGTGATTACATGGGCCAAAGAAAGCCAAGGAGAGGCCGATGATTCTTATCCTTAGGACACTATATGTTTTGCATCTTTATTTTTCTTATGTTTTGCATTTTATCATGACATTGCATGCATTTTTCTTTTATTTGTGTTTTGATTTGTATTTGTCTTATGTTTATTTTGGATCTTATATGAGACTTGAGTGTTTGGATGCTATGATTGATGATATGCTTGGACTAATTTGCTAAGATTGAGCTTCGACTTTCTTTGTGAATTAATCTCACATGTTTTCAATTAATTTTGATTTTCCCGCTTATTGTGTTTTGATTGCTAGTGAATGATTATTTGATTTGTCTAGAATTTTGGGTTTTCTATATGAGTCAAATTTATCATTTTGCACTTACTTTTCAAAATATTTCAAAAAGAGTTCATTGAATTTTTTGTCAAATTACTAGCACAACACACATTGAGGACAATGTGTCTTTTAAGTGTGGGGGAGGAATTAGTCTATTTGCAAGATCCTATTTTTCTATCTTTCTTATCTTATTGACTAGAGATAAATGTTTCAAAATTTTTAAAGAAAATTGAAATTAATTTTGTATTTCTAATAAGTTTTGATTTAATTTCCATGAGTATAGTCTTGTGTAATACTAATTTGGTTTAGATAAAATTGAAAATATTTTTCAAATTTTCTTATGTATAATTTCATTCTTTGATTAAGAAGTATAATTATAAGGTTTTTCATACCCAAAAATGGTTTGACAAGTGTATTACTTCTAGAACTTGTGTTGAATCTTGTGTACATGTATAGAAGTATGTCATGGATATGTCAAAAACAAAGTGTGGGGGTATGAAGGGTAGCTAAAATCTTTAAAAAGAAGTGTTTTCATGAAAGAGGAGAAGAGATACTTCTGATCTTTCCATAGTTGTCACTCTTGAAAAACTTATAATATATATATAAAAAAAGAAAGGTAGTAACCTTAAAAGAGGATTAGATGCATGGAATGCGGAAGTATTGTCGCTCTGGAAAAAAAATGAGTGTTAGTAACCTCAAAAGAAAAAGAAAAAAGGGAGTTGGTAACCCCTAAATCATGAACACTTCTAAGGTTAGTAACCTTGCTTTCTTAAAATATAGTCACCCTTTTTAAACCCATTCTAATTTTTGATGAATATCCATGATATTACTTTTTCTTTGGAAATAGATATAAATACAAGCTTATGATAAGTTTTCCTTGTCAGAATCATTAAAGGTATGTTGATCTTAGAACTTACATTATTGATTGGAGTGATTTTGTGCATAGTTGATTTGAATTTTATGGTCTTTGTATTTTTACTAACTTATATTGCATTTGATTAGAAAATGTAGATTAAATTCTTAATTTGTTAGAGATACTCTGTTTTCTAAAGATTGATGTTTCTAGTCAATATTTTCATAATGTTTGTGGGTGTCGTTCTAGTTAAGAAAACCCTCAGGTGACATCACACCTCCTAAGTACCTCTATCAGTCTTAGGTTGAAATGCCTTGCGTCACGAGCTAAGTGCCGCCGTACACCTACGAAAGTGGAATCAATACATTGCTTAGTTTAAGACTAACTTTTGGTTTCTTAGGATTTTTAGCACTAGTTTGCTAGGGACTAGCAAAGCTCAAGTGTGGGGGAAATATGATCAGACGAAAATCATACACCTTTTTATTAGCTTTTTCATATGCTTTTTGAGTGTTTTATGCTTGATTATGCCTTATATTGGTTATAATTGTGTTCATAGGTGTTGACAAGAAGAAAAGTGCAAAATTATCAATTTTGTACCTTTATAGAGCCTTTTTGGATGATTTATGACACAAATATTTTCCAAGGAAGTTTTGGATGAAGAATGGAGCCATCATGTTTGTGATTGAAGAGCTTGAAGAGTCAATTTTATGATTATCAAAGTCATAAAGTTGATTGCTTGGTGTTTTCAAGGCAAAGGAGCAAATACATGTTCAAGGCAAGAAGACATGTCAAGGTGATGAGCTAAGACACAACCCATCTGGGTGATCAGGCGAAACACATGGGTCTTCAGACAAACCATGTGGGCACCCAGCTGGAGTCGTGACACTGCCCACCTGGGTTCTCAAGCAAACCACATGGGTGCTCAAGGCAACCATGTGGGCGCCCAGGTAGAGTCGGGGTCCTTGTCCCGCGCGCGCCCAGCAGCCAACGTCGACACTCCCATGTCACTTTCTCTTGAAGCTACTTCAATACTTTCCAGATTTGGCGACAGTTTGGGAAAACAGCCATAACTTTTGATCCAGAGCTCCAAATGAGGCGTATGAAGATGCGTTGGAAAGCTAACTCCAAGAGCTAAAACTTTCATGTTTTGGTCGAAGCCCAAATTTGACGTTTTCATAGACGAAAATGCCCCTGAAGTCTGCGGACAGAATCTGTTTTGGGCCTGACTTGCGTTTTTGATCAATTGAGCCCATATAATCTATTTGGGTTAGCTTGAAGATATGAAGAACAACCCATAACGTCCCTAGGGTTAGTTTAAGTCAGTTATAACTCTAAATTAAACCCTAGGCAGCCCCCTATATAAACCCTCTTATCCTAGAAACCCTAGAAGACACAATACAACACAACAAGAGGCGATACAACACTTAGGTTTTTGCGGTTTTGAAGAGGAGGCCGCTGCCTCCTTCTTCTCTTCTTATTTTCGTTGTAATTTTTCCAGGTAAACTCTTATACTTCTTTTCCTTAGGTATTTTTGATCAATGAATCTATGGTGAGACTTTTGTTCTTAATAATTTGATTTTTCCGTTTGAATATGTTTCTTATCCCTATGCTTCATCTTATGTGTTCATATTTTGATTGATTTGGTGCGCAACTTATCTTGAGATTTATGAATGCTATAGTTAGATTCAAGTTGGCTTGAGTCAAGCTAATGTTGGTCCAAGTAACAATTGTTAATTCTAGGAGTTCTAGGTTCAATGGGATTATCAAACCTTGTTGAAATCTATAGGCCGAGATGGTAATAGATGTAGATGAGTTTGGTATTGATTTATCATGCATGCGGAAAAATAGATCTTAATGCTTGCTCTATGATTCTTCCCAGGGGGATGCTTGATTAGAAACAATAGAAATTGGTTTTTGCGAGATGCGGACTAACTTTTATTAGCATGTTGGAGGGTTGAGTATTCCTCTCCTATACCAATTATTCAAGTGGAGTTGTTTAAGATGTTAAGAGGATTACTTTATTCCAATGAAAGTTGATGTCTACGTCTTAGGCTATATATCGATTTGGGGTAATTTATGATTCTTAATTGATTGCAATTTAAGTCAAATTCATGTCTTGTGTCCATGATCCATGATTTATTAGATCAAAATAATTACCTAAAGGAGAAGAAGTATGTTTTTAATCCATTGTTTTTCTCAAACTATTTTCTTAATCTCTAGTTTAATTCTATTTTATTGTTTTCTAGTTTAATTTGCCTATTTTGAAAAACCCATAAAAATCCCCTTTGGTAAGATTTTCTTTAGTGTCATTTGGATTTAATTAAGTTTCCACCTTCTCTGTGGGATTCGACCCCTACTTGCCCTAGCTATTAGTTATTGGTTTGTGGGGATTTATTTTGTGATTGCTCAACGACTCGATCGGGAGGATGTTCCAAAGACAGATTTTCGCTGTCCAGGTGCAATCGGTACTTTCGAATGGGTGGTCATGCCCTTTGGACTCAAAAATTCCGGTGCAACCTACCAGAGAGCCATGAATGCTATCTTCCATGACTTGATTGGAAAATTCATGGAGGTATACATAGATGATGTTTTGGTTAAGTCACACGACCACCTTGACCACATCGATCATCTAAGGCGCTCATTTGAAAGAATGAGACAACATGGCTTGAAAATGAATCCATTGAAATTTGCTTTTGGTGTTGGTGCAGGTAACTATAGACACCCATTTTTGTCTTGTATCCTTCAATTTAAATCATTTACTTCTTATTTGGCATTAGGGTCACCCAGGGGCATTTTGGTCATTTTTACACTAAGGGCATTATGGTCATTTGCATGTTCAGGGGCACGTTGGTCATTTTAAGTTCACTCGTAATTTAGATTAGTTAATTCATCTTGGTCATTTAGATTGGATTTGAAAAACCCAAAAAAAAAACAAAAAATCTTAGAATAAGCATCTTTGGCATTTTTGCATATTTCATGACTTAACTTCTTTCAGTGATCTAGTGTTATTGCATTTCAATCAGGTAGTTTAAGTTCAATCTAGTTTGTGGATCAATTAATCCTCAATTTAGCAATTGGTTAGACGTTACATTGGATATTGCATTTTAAGTAGTTTTTATTCTAAGCATTGTCACAAAAAAGTCATTTATTTTTCATGGTAATTTTAATTAAATCGCATGGGCATGTATCATAGTCTTAGTGCATAATTGGTGATTTGGCATTAAGCACTCTAAGTCCTTATTCTAATATAAAATCATTTTGGGGAGACCATTTTGCTTTTGATTAATTTAAAATTACTTCAAATAACATAACATAGGTAAAAATAGTTGCATTATAACATTGTTAATCAAAAGAGTACAAAAAAATTGGAAATTGAAAATCACAAAAAAAGAATTCAGTGCTCTCATTTGCACATTTGCATTTCATATAGATTACACACATAGAAAACACTAAATATAATTTACATTTATATGCCTAGCTATAGTGATATCCAATAGTTTTCATAATGGACATTTTCCTGCCTTCTCTTTCCTTCTCCAAAGTTTCCTCAATGGTGGGCAGTGATCTCATGACCTGAAAAGTACAAATGCCAACAAAATGTACCCCCCAAGTTGAAGGCTAAACACCTTTAATTGGTGTAAGCCGAGAAAAGGTCGGAGGGCATAAATGGAATGCAAGGGCAGTGCAGCAACATCAAACAAAACAAAAAAATATTTAGGGGCTATCAAACAAGCATGCACCCGAGCGTTGAAGGTTTTTTAGAAGACCTCATGTGCAGGGCTGTGCATGAGAGGAATGGCGAGAGTGGTAACAAGATCAGAATGCACAAAGAAAAAGAAAGCAAGCAGGCCAACAAAGAGCTTCACAATAGAACATATGCAAGAAAAAAGAACATGAAGGCATGAGGGGCATTTTGCTCTTGGCTGAATTGGGAAAGGAATCCAAGATTAATTCCTGGTCCCTAAATGCCAATGCAGCCAGAAACCAAACAGGCATTCCAAAGAACAAGCAAAGGAGCAGCAAGCACATGCAACAGGATCATGCAACATTAGGGGACGTCGCAACAATAAAGTGCAAAATCAGAGAATCCGAGCAGTACAAGAGAGCATGCAAGTGAAGATAGTGGCAAAACAACATTTTATTCACCCTCCAATTACAGAAGTACACTAGGCAAGGGCATTCAAATAATTATTTGGAATTCAAAGTAGTTGCAAAGAGACAATTCAGGGTTCCACACATCAAACTCTCAAAATTTGGCAGCTTATCTTTAATATGAATCATGGCATGCATTACACTGTCATTTTGCAGCAAATAAAGCACATTGCATTTAGCATCTTTTTTTTGTAGCGTGAGTATACATTTCAGCAATAGACATAGCAGCAAAGCGCATCCAATTTAAGCATCAGTTCCTTTAGTTTAGCATTGTAATTTGAGGACTAGCAAACATACACTGCATTTCCTGTCAACCACAGAAAAACACAAGAAAATAGATCAAACATTGCACCAATCATGGCATTTCAGATAAGTCATCAAGCTTTTTTTTTACATCATAATTAGCATTCTAAGTTTAGAGTTAAGCATAACAAGCAATGGCAAGACTAGTTCATTGAGAAACAAGGCAATTTCCCAAGCATTCAATTGCCAGTCAATAAGCATATGAAACAAACAGCAAGTCAACAGGCAGATTCATCTCAATTACCAGCAGGCATATGAGTCCATTCGTTGCATCACAATCATTTCAACAGCACAAAGGCAGTAGTAAAGATACATAACAGCAAGTAAAGTTCAGTACAAGACAAAATGGCAGAAGCAAACAAAGCAACAGAGAATTATATCTAATTTGCCCATCAGGTTAAAAAAATTCAGTTAGAAAAGTTACCTACTAAGCTAGTCAATGAAGCCAGCTTATCCACCTTTGCCGATTCCTTCTGATCCTTATCCTCCTCCCCAACAAACCTGCACAAGGAGACAAAAAATTGGTTAGAGCTAATGCATTGAATCAGGGGATTCTTCTCTCCTTAAAATTAGTATCTCTCCACCTCAGAAAGGGACCCTTCTTCACACAGGATCATTATCCTCTCCCATAAAAGAAAGCACTCGACACTCTACACAAAAAAGGGGTCTTCTCTCTCAAAAAAATCTCTCGGATCTTTTCACTGAAAAGCACTAAAAAAGCTCTCACTCTCGTCTCAACTTCACTCTCCTAAACACAGACACTCTCTCAAGAAAATTGAAGGATTCTTCATTCAAAAACACGCTGAAATTCAGAAAATGAGATCCCCTCTCGCATTGAAAACACACACACATACAAAAATTCAGTGACTCTTATCTTCCCTCACCGGACATACACACAAAACTCCCCTCTCTTGATACACACAAAATAATAATAATAATAATAATAATAATAATAATAATAATAATAATAATAATAATAATAATAATAATAATAATAATTAAGAAAGGAGAAAAAGAAGAGATCTTTACCTCTTTGGAAGGTTGGAAGCAGAGAGAGGGCGAGACCGATTCAAGGCACAATCGGGAGCCGCCGGGAAATTGAAGTTTAAGCTTCGGGTCCAGGCCGTTCTCGATTTTGGGGTCGGGAAAACTTAGATCGATGGATGATTCGTTGGGTTTACCAAATAAACCACAGAGATCAGCATAGTGCGAGATCAGAGGACTTCGATGGCTAGATCCGCCAGATCGGAGGCTGGATTTGGGTTCGGATTAGGTCGGATTCGAAGGTTCAGAGGTTGTTTTCGGAGAATCTCAGGCCGGATCTGAGACGAAAGAGGCGAGACCAACATTTCTGGAGACTTTCACGGTCATCGGAGCACAAACAGAGGTCTGACGGGAGGAGCATGGTGGTTCGGGCGTAGGGAATGGAATTTGACAAGAGGGCTTTGGCGGTTAGGGTTCTACAAGGTTTGAAGAAGAAGAGAACGGTTGGCTTTTATACCAACCCTAATAACCCGACCTAGGTTCGCCCCACACTCTGCAGGCCGACCCGCTAAGGCTCATCACTTGTTTGGTATGTTTTTGACTTGGGCCTCATCTATCTTGGACTTTAAATTTCATGTTCTAGGCTTTTATTTTGTGGGCATTTTAGGGTATTAACTTTCCTTATAGCTTGGGCTTCCATTACGGTTGGGTTCATAGGTTTTGATTAAATATTGATTTCATTATTAATTTAGGATTTAGTTTAGTTTTTTTCTTTAATTGGTAAAGAAGAATTTATAGAATTAGTTTATTTTCATATTTTAGTTTACTTGTCAGTAGGATAATAAAAGGAAAAAGAGAAGGAAAAAAAAGAGAAAAAGTTAGATTAATTTCATGGGCATTCACATTTTAAATTCAATAGTTATTGTTTATTCATATTCAATTTATGCTCTTTGCTCCCTGAACTTTGCTGACCTTTTACTTGATGTGCAGGAAAGCCCCTAGTTTGTCCAGTTTGGTCCTGAAGCTTTTTTCTTTCAAATTTGCTCTTTGCTAGTTTAATTTGGTTAAGCCCGGGGTTTGTAATAATGTAGTAGTCTAGAATAGATTTAAAGTAGAGTCTAAATTGCATGCATACCATATTTATTACTTGTATGCATTAACTGTTTGCATCTCACACCACCACACTAAATTGCGATTAATAAAGAGGCGTTTAAACTATGACGGGCCGATCTCGGGTAAAGGTGCTCGGGCACGACCTCTCGAGATTTCGCCCCGAGATTGAATGATCTTTACGAATTGATTGAGCCAAAAACAACCCTATTTTTATGCCTATTTTACTATGTTTTTAGACCCATTTATGCTTAATTATATGCTATTTTATTAATATTTGTGTTTTTAGTCTTTAAGTGATGTGAAAATGAGAAATTGTTATTTTTCACTATTTTTGTAGCTATTTTGATGACTTTTTACACAGATTTGAGCAAAGCAATTTTGAGCATAGATTTGGAGATTCGAAGTTCGTGTTTGAAGACCATTTGAAGATAAATTGGAGACTTGAAGACCATTGAAGACTTTGATGCCGTTTTCAAAAGGAAGAATTGAAGAATTGGAGTTTTAATTGAAGACAAGTTATGAAGAAGCCCTCAAGCTTTGGTATTTATGGATAATTTATATGGGAAAATACTCAATCCATATAAAATATTAATTGGAATTAAAATCCCAATTAATGACTCCTAAATCCAAGGAAACACCAAAATCCCGTAGATTCCCGATTCTAGTCCTAACAGGATTAGGATTCAGGAGCAGTTTTGGTAGAAAATTCATAACTTTCTGCTCAGACCTCCGTTTGAAGCCCATGAGTACTCGTTGGAAAGCTAACTCCGAGATCTACAACTTTCCTTTGAAGTCCAAGACCCAGTTCTGCCGTTTTCAAGTCCGAAAATGCCGTTGAAGTTTCTGCATGAATTCAGCAAAATTTCAGGATCTTATTTTAACTTGGATTTTACTCTAGGATGACTTTTAATCCAACTTGGACTCCAAGTTAGACCCTAAAACCGGCCTAGATTCCTTTCCAAGTTAGGATTGGAATTCTTAGGGTTATTTCCACTATAAATAGGCACCTCCTGTATCACAAATCACACACCTTTACACATCAATTCACATAATTCTCTTTAGATTTATTTTCTAGTTTTTAGGCAAAGGGTGCCGCCACCCTCTCTAGCTATAGGGTGGTGCGGCATACCTAGCTATTTTGCAAGAAGATTTCGCCCCTCCAAGGTCCTGTAAGTACTCTTATGCCGCTCATGGATTTTCCCGAATCCATGAGTAGCTAAATTCTTAATACTTCTGATCCTTTGGTGAATTCAATCAATTAAATATGGTGAGATTTCTGTTCTTATAATTTGGTATTTTATTCTTGATAGATAGCATGTTAAACTCTGTTATAATTCTACAATCTTGATCTTTATTAATTTATGTGGCCACTAAAGAGGTAATTTGAGAGATTGTTGGCTAGATCCAAACAACAAGGCTAACACATGAGTTTGATTGTATGTAGCAAATTAGCTGCGCTTGACGGCGGGTTAATTGGGTTTGCATGCCAGTGATCAGATTTATCTGGTTGTTCTATGGTTTTATTTATTAAGCATGTGTGAAAGAATTAATAAAACTTAATGCTTTGAATCCTAGCAAATCTTTAAGGCTTTGCGGCTAATCGATGAGTTAGGAGGAAAAAGGGGTAATTTAAGCTCTTGCGAGAAATCTTACCTAAATAGCATGTTAGGGTTTTCCCTAGACCAGTTATCATCTTGAATTTAATATTGAATTTATCTTTTAAATCAAGGACCCATAATTAATTTGATTGTTTTCTACCATTGGTGAAGAAGTATATCCTTAATTATTGTTTTCTTTCTTATCTGCTATAGACTTAGATTTAATTTACTTTGCTTTGTTTTCTAGTTTAATTGTTTTCTGTTTAATTGCTTTCTGTCAACCTCTGTTTTCTGTGTTGTTTTTGAGAGATTTTAAGGACTAAATCTTCGGATAAAATCTACACCCTTCTCTGTGGGATCGACCCCTACTTGCCCTATCTACTTAGTTAGGAGTTTGTTGGATTTTATTTTTATGATTGTTGACGACCGATCATAAATTTTGGCGCTGTTGCCGGGGAAGGGAACTTTTTCTGGTTTCTTTGCCAGGGGAAGGAAAATAGACTAATCTGAAGATGAATCCCGCGAATTTAATCTTTGTTTCTTAGTCTCTGCGTTTTCTTTAAAAAATAAAATTATTTTTGCGTTTTTAATTTTTTGTGTTTTGCGTCTTTTTGAAAAAAAAAAAAATTTTTTTGTGTTTTGCGTCGAAAAAAAAAAAAATTTTTGCGTCATAAAAAAAAATTTTGTTTTGGCGTCATAAATAAAAAAAAAAATTTCTTGTTCTTGCGTTTTTATTAAAAAAAAAAATTTCTTTATTTTCTGTCTTTAATTTTAAATTTTGTTTAAGAACTTTTACTACTAACAATTTTTCTTTTGAGTTTTTTTTTCAAGTTTTTCTAGGAAGCTGCATGCCAAAGACAAGAAGTAGTGGTAAAAAAGATTTTGAATTTGATCCAGAGCCAGAAAGAACACTATTTTCGCTAAGGAAGGAGAAATCAAATCGACAACAAGAAGAGGAGCTATCCAATTCGAGTTCTCAATCAAGTTCTCCTAGATCTGCTGCTTCAACATCGTCACAAGACATGGCAAACGAAGAACCTAAAACTTTGAGAGAGCTGTCTGCACCAAACGTCAATGCACAACGCTTAGCAATTCGATACCCAGATACGACTGCAAATTTTGAGATTAAATCTGGATTTATTCAGATTTTACCTAAGTTTCACGGTCTGTCTGGAGAAGATCCTCATCGACATCTTACTGATTTCCAGATTGCCTGCACATCAACAAATATTCAAGGTATCACTGAAGACCAATTCAAGCTAAGAACTTTTCCGTTCACTCTTGTGGATCGTGCAAAAGATTGGTTGTACCTCTTACGAACCGGTTCAATCACATCCTGGACGAGCCTTAAGAAGTTGTTCTTGGAAAAGTACTTTCCTTCCCACAAGGTATCAAGTATAAGGAAGGAGATTTGCGGAATTAAGCAACGCCATGGAGAAACAATGCACGAATATTGGGAACGTTTCAAGACACTATGTGCGAGCTGCCCCAATCATCAAATCATTGAACAGTTGCTGATCCAATACTTCTACGAAGGATTACTACCGTTTGACAGATCTTCCATAGATTCTGCAAGTGGAGGTGCTTTCATCGACAAAACTCCCACCGATGCTTGGACTTTAGTGGAGAACATGGCTGCCAACACTCAACTTCGGATCTCGAGAAAACTATTCAAGAGAAGGCAATACAAGAAGAATCAATGAAGTCTCTATCCATTCCACCTCACTGGAGCAACAACTTCAAGAGACAAATCAACAAGTCGCTGCGCTCACTGATTTATTCAATGCGAATTTTTCAAGTGTGCCTAAGGTTTGTGGTATTTGTAAACGAGGACACTACACTGATAAGTGCCCTGCTTTGGAACACACCGCGCAAGAAGTCAATGCTGTTGGGATGCAAGGAGCATATCAAAGGAAGCCTGAACCTTATTGGAAAGCCGAGCAACCAAGTCAACAATATGGGAACCAAGGTAAATATCAAGGAAGGCCAATGAATCATCAAAGGCCTAATTTCAAACAATCTTCACAAGTTATCGAGATGCAACAATTGAGAGAAGCTATGGAGATGATGAGGAAACAAATAAGTCAATTGGCTCGCGACATGAGCGAGCTCAAGACACAAGGTCAACAAAGGATCCCATCACAACCAAAGGTACCTCCGAAGGAGAACGTAAGTGCAATCACTTTAAGGAGTGGAAAAGAGTTGGAAAACCCCTATCCAACCCATGCCGCAAAAGATGAAGGAGAGCCGAGCTACAGCAAAGAAGAATTGCAAATGCCTGCCAAAGAAATCAAGATCGAAGACGAGCCCAGAAGAGATGGCGCAACCACCAAGGAAAAAGCCAAGGAAACCGCCACTGACAAGAAGGATTCAAAGACTGATGCTGCGCCACCTTTTCCATCAAGATTGAAGAAGTCAAAGAAAGAAGATGATGATCCAGATATTTTGGAGATACTGCGCAAAGTTGAGGTCAACATCCCACTTCGTGATGCCATTCAACAAATTCCAAATTATGCAAAGTTACTTAAGCAACTTTGTACCAACAAGAAAAGGTTACAAGGTAAGGTAAGTGCTGGAGTTAATGTCTCTGCCGTGCTTCAAAAGAGTTTACCTCCTAAGTGCAAGGATCCAGGTACGTTTTCTATTACTTGTTCTATTGGAAAAAGAGTTATAGAAAATGCTATGCTAGATCTAGGTGCGTCATTAAGTGTTATGCCTTATTCTTTTTATCAATCTTTAAATCTTGGTCCTTTGAAAATACTGATGTGATTCTGCAGTTAGCTGATGGATCTTTGGTTCATCCCAAAGGTGTTCTAGAGAATGTCTTAATTCAAGTTGAACACTTGATTTTTCCTATTGACATCTTCGTTATGGAGATGGAACATTCGAAGGATCAATGTTCTCTTTTATTAGGAAGACCTTTCTTAAGAACTTCCCATACCAAGATTGATGTATTCAATGGTTCACTGACCATGGAATTCGACGGTGATATAATCCACCCTAGAGTTTCATCTCAAACGCCATTGAACTCTAACAAGTTTGTTTGTGTTGTGAGTGTTAAAATTGCTAGGAAAGCCCGAGAAGAATCTTCATCGATGACATCTGCCCAGATTTCCAAAGGAAGACAAAGGATAAAAGACATTCGACAACGCTACGACGAGAATTTCCACCAATTTTGGGGGAGATTTAAGAAGTTGTGTAT
>AWUE01024283.1:0-23430 GCA_001974825.2 Corchorus olitorius
ATTCCAAAATTCATGCAAAACAAACTTCAATTCATCAGCAAAAGCAACCCAAGAAACTCAAACAAACAATCAATTAGAGTTAGATGCAATCAAATTGATCCAATTGCAAGTAGGAAACCCTAATCCCCAAATTCCCAAATCAAAAACCCTAGTTTCTGGAAAATTTGCGATGTTGATACAGATTTTTTTGATTGTTTTCAATATTTTTCCCAGAAAGATCACACTAAAATAAGTCTAGATCTCAAATTTCAAAGCTTTCTGAGCTCAAACGAAGCTAGAATAAATTTCACAAGTTTCTAGGTTCTGAAAATTTTTTTTTATTTTTTTAATTTTTGAAATATTTTTCGATTGAACTACAAGGTATGAGGACTCCAAATCTGAAATTTCAAAGCAATTGGAGTTAGAATGAAGTCACAATGAATTTTTGAAATTTCGGAATTTTTAGATCTAGAAAATTTTTTAGATTTGCGATAAGAACTTTTGAATGAGATGGATGAAAAACTTGATGATAGATGAATAGAAGGATAGATTTACCGATTGAAGATGACAACCTATGCTCTGATTACCAATTGATACGAATCTAGTTGTGTTAGATTCAAATCTAGCCTTGAATATCTATCAAAGTCGACTTGAACTTCCTCAACTTCTAGATGTGTATGTCGATGACCTTCACAAGGTGATTCCTCTTCTTTCGTCGGCCCAAAGTCTCCAATTAGACCTGCAATTGTTAACTCTAGAACACAAGATTCACAAACAATCAAGCAACACAACTTAATTGTTTGCTAGGACTCTACAAGAAAGAAGAACCCTAAGTTTTGCTCAAACTAGAACAAAGAAGCTAAGATAATCAATTTGGGTAAAAACCTCAATTTTATTAATCAACTCAACTTGTGTTTCAAGAGGGGGGTTGGTGCCTTTATATAGGCAAAAGGAGGGGGGGGGGGCGGCTCTGATATAAATTCCTATGCCCTAAGGGTAAAGGAAAAAGCTAGGAAGGACCCTACTCCTTATTCTACTAGGAAAAGGAAAATAACAAACAAGGATTGGACTTAGTCAAACAAGGCCCAACCCAATGTTATCTAAACTAAATAAATAGCTAATTAAAATAGAATTAAGCCCTCAATGGCCAAATTACAACTCTAATGACCTAATGCTCATCGATTTCAAGAAGAGTGCACAACTTGGAATCGATGGGAATATTCCTTTGATGATGGTCTCCAATGGGCTTCAAATGATCTCCGATGGCCTTTAACTCTTCAAGATGAACTCTAATGAGGCCAAACAAAGCTTCCTTGAATCTTTTAGCTCTTGCCCTTGTCATTGGGCCTAATGGCATCTTCAATGGATCAAATGGCATCTTAGGCAATTCCAATGAGCTTGAAACCTTCTCCAATGATCTTGGAACCTTCTCCAATGAACTTGGAACCTTCTCCAATGAACTTGGAACCTTCTCCAATGAGCTTGGAACTTGCTCCAATGAACTTCTAGCATCTTCAAGCTTCTTCAAGCCTCCTTGCCGCATATGCACATTCCCTCCATGATCTCCATTGTGCTCTTCTAGACCATGATGAGTCCTTGGCGCATCACGTTGAGTGAGAAATTGCTCTTTGTGCTTGTATAAATTACTAGTTCTTAATGTTTTGTTTCTTGGTGAATCTTTAAGCTTTAACTGGTTATTGATTTATTAAGAAATAAAAGGGGTAATTTAAGCTTTGACGAGTAATCTTATCTAATTAAGGTAATTTAGGATTTAATTCCAACAAGCTATTCTTTGATTTCATAATTATTAGATATCAATGATCCATGTTAAAACTGTCGAGAGGGATATTAATTCTATATTGGAGGTTTTTATTAATTGTTTTCTAGTTTATTCACTGTTTTCTTACATATTGTTTTCTTTAATTTTCTTGATTGCTTCCTTAGTTAATTTTAATTGTTAATTTGATTAGATTTAATTGTACTATAAAAATTCTCTTTAATTTGTTTGATTGGTTTAAGAAAAAGATAAAATAACCTATCTCTCTGTGTGTTCGACCCCTACTTGCCCTATCTGCTTTAGTCAGGATTTTGTTGGGATTTTATTTTTATGATTTGCTGACGACCGATCATAAATTTTGGCGCCGTTGCCGGGGAGATTGTGAATTATTTTTCTTTTTCTTTTTCTTTTTCTATTTTAATTTGCACTTGATCTTTTTTTATTTTGTAGGAAAAATTCAATGGAGCAACCACGTTCGTTAAGGGAGCTGAATTTCAACTGTGAAGTGCCGCCCCTATGTATTGATTATCCAACCATGGATATGACATACCAATTGAAGCCAGGAGTAATCCGTATGTTGCCGACTTTTCAAGGAGAACCTCATGAGCACCTGCAAAGTTTCCTTATCAAGTGTGCTGCAATCACTGGGATGCCTAAAGAACAAGCTAAGCTCCGAACTTTTCCACTCACTCTTAAAGGAAAAGCAAAAAGCTGGTTTGTGAGCTTATCATCAAAATCCATAACTTCATCGAAGGAATTGGAGACAACATTCTTGAACAAGTACATTCCAGAAACAAAGCAAGCTGTTGTCAGAAAAAGAATCAGCTCTTGTCAACAATCACCTGACCAGAGGTGGCACCAATACTGGGAAAGATACAACGAGATTTGCGCGAATTGCCCTTATCACAACTTGAGTGAAGCACTTCTAATTCAGAATTTTTATGATGGACTTCTCTGTTAAGATCGAACATATATTGATTCTGCAAGTGGAGGAAGCTTTACACTCAAAACACCTGAAGAAGCAAGGAAGCTGCTCAACACCATGACCGAGAACATTCACCAATTCAGCATAACCACATTTAGATGTTTGGGCATAAAGATTTATTTGAATTGTGAGATTTCACTGGGTTTATTTGTTGGGGAAGGGGTTTGTTGGCTCATAGATTAGTGTTTCGGTAATGTAGCTAATCATGTAGCAGTGTACGGGTCTTCCTGTGCGTTTGTAATCCCAATCTCTTTAAGAAATGAAAATGATTCTTATCTAAAAAAAAAACCACATTTTAAAAGAAAAAACTGCCAAAAACTACTCACGTAGTGAGTGCCCTATGTCTTGTTTACATGATTTCAAGTATAATTATGTTGTATATTATATTCTAAAATAATTTTTCACTTTAAAATTAAAACTCAAAACATATTGTTTATACCACAATTTACATTTTTGGTAAAATGGTAAATGCACATGTTGGTACACAATGAAGGGCCAAGATTTGATCTTCTAAAGTCCTATGGATGGTTGGATTTAGTCCACCCTAGGCCAAATTCAATAAGTAAAGAGTTGAATTTTTATCTAATTTCCTTAATTATTACTAAATTACTTATGGAAGTTATGGAAATTAGGAAATTAAAGAAATTAAATGTGTTTATACAGCAAGGCCGCCCCATTTACTCCATAAATTGGGTTAGGACCGGCCCATGCTCTTAAAACCGGATTTGAACTCTCCCGGGATAAACTTTTTACAAGTTTTCAATTTAGGACAATGAGATTAGGGCTTTGAAATTGAGGTTGAAGATGAACGAATTTGGCAACATGTCTTTTATTAAAGTTGTTCCAAATATTATGAAGAACACTCTGTCCAAATTTCAGCTCATTCTGAGCCCGGAAGAAAACTTGCATTTTGTGCAATTAAGGACAGAATTCAATCCCGAGACATTTTTTGCATGGTGATTTCTCCATTGGCACAAAAGTTGGGTTTTCATGCAATATTGATGCTATTCGGAGGAATTTAGCCATGTTTGACCATTTTCGTAATTTTTCACTTTTATTCAATTAAGGACAGTATGGCTAAATTAGCTCGGTTTAAGCCATTACCTTAATCGATTTTTCACGATTATGTCATATGATATTAGTGACATGATATTTAGCCTAATCTCATGTCCAATTGATCAAGTTTAAAGTTTCATGGCATTTGGAGTCCGTTTCAGCACCATTTGGCCACTCCGCACTTGGTTTTCCACCCATGCTTGTTGCACTGAGACTTTGGGAGCCAATTAATTTCGAAATTCAGCATTTAATTGAGTTGATTATCACATGGTAAAGTAAAAAAACGTGATAGACTCTATCTTGGCTGATTTGGTTGAATTTTCCTTAATTAAAGGGATTTACATCAGAAATTAAATACAGAAGATAATGCAAAATCAAGAGGGAGTTAATCTGGACCGTCGAATTGCAACAAACCCTAGGAGGCCAGCCCCTATATAAAGAGCAGCAGCCTCCACGTTTTCACTCTCCAGCAGCCTCTCCAAAAAACCTCTCCTCAGAGTAATTAACAAACAATCAAGCCCAGAGCTTTCTTTGTCATTTTTTCAACAAGGCTCAGAGCTTTCACCTTTATTTTTCAACCTTGTTCATCAAGTTCTACACTTGATTCTCCTTTTATTATTTTTAATCTTGTTTATACAAGACATCTCTTGTATTTGCTTTTCCTCTGCAATCAAATAACAACTTCTTGTTATTTTTTCCTTTTGAATCAAGAAAATATCCTTTTTACAGCAATCCTTTTTATGTTTCTGAATCTGGAATCAATGATTTAAACACGTTTGTGTGACTTTGATTTAGGATCTGCAACTCGTTTTGATTTATTTTATGTTTGCTGCACTCCAAGCAATCCTTTACTTTTTACTACACTTTTTCTCAATTTTTACTACAAAATTGAACTTTTATTTTTACTTGCCCATTTTTCTCAATTTTTAAGACAAAATTGATTTTTTAATTTTCATTGCACTTTTTATCAATTTTTGACAAAATTGATTGGCACCTTCGGTACCCTTTCACGAACCCTTTCACCAAGATCTCAAAAGAGATTTTTTTGGTGCGAACACATATTAATAAAATAAATAAAATCATTAAAAACTTTTTGTTTGTTTCAAGAACCTAATAATACGATACACTACAACGAAATATATAAAAAAGAAAAAAAAGAATGAAAAGGAGAGTGATAAAAACAAATAAAAAGGAATAGTTTCTTTTTCAAGTTAATTAAGAAGGAAGTGCAGTAGCACGTAGTAGTAAAAAAACGTGGTAACTGAAATTAACGGTAGGGGAGCGGCAAAGGCGGTTTTTCTGACAAAAAAATGTGAAACCTGTTGAAAGTTGGAAAGTGAAATGAAAGCCAAAGTCTTAAGTAAAGTTTAGGAGGCAAGTTGCGTGTTGGGTGTCACTATCAATACGCAGGCAACAACGAAGGAAACTTCCAAGAACCCAACCAAAGCCAACTCAAAACTCACTCACCCTTTTTACCGCTTCTTCCAAACATGGTCTTCTCCGCCCACTGAATCTTTAGTTCTTATCACCATTTCCTTCACTTCTTTCATTATCTAAAGACAGACAATGCTGCAGATTCTCAACTCTTTTTCTTAGAGGTAAAAGCCAAAGAACCCTTACCTAACTTTTTAGTAGTGGATTTATTTTTATTTTAGACTCGTTTTATTGACTTTGACTCTTTACTGGGTTTGCTTTTCTTTATTTCTTTCTTTTTTAAATTTATAAAAAAATTCTGTTTGTTGGGTGATTGAAATTTAATGAACTTTGATGAATGAGTGAGGAATTTGGACAATTTTAAGGTTTTGGCTAATTGGGTTTTAATTTTTATTTTTTTAAATCTGTGATCTTATTATAAATGTGGCTAGATTCTTATTGCAGTCTGTTCTTTTATTTTTCTCTTTTCCCTTTATTGGCTGGATTTTAACCAGATTTATGTGCGTGAATGAATTTAGAGGCATGAAACTCATCTCCTTGTCTTTGGTACTTTGGAAGTTTGTTTCTTTTCTAATATCATGAAATAACAAACCATTTTCCAACACCAAGATTACTGGTTTGCATTGACTTCTTTTGGTAGAAAATGGTAAACTTAAATATCTCATGGAGGTATGGTGGGGAATTTCTTTATTCTAGCTTAAATTGAGGTGTAAATTGATTAGCCAGCATTCTGGATTGCTGCATTGTGAAGCAAGAAGAATGTGAATTAATATGGATTTAGCAAGACTAGTGAAGAATAGCTTTCATGATCGAAAAATAATCATTAGACATATAGTAGAAAGTGTTGATTTTTTTTTTTTTTATTCAGAGCTTCTGTGTTTATCCAGATAAATGCATGATTGAAGAAGCCCTAAGAAAACAACGGAAATTAAATATTATCTCTAAATTGTTGATAGATTTTGCAAGTTGGATTGATTTTGAACCTCTATGCTTAAATGGAAATGGGTAGTCATTCAATGACATTAGATTCACCTCACACTTTAAAGTTTAAACATGGATTACATATTTACAGACATTTTCATGGTTGTCTTATGCTACTTGTGATCACAAATCGGTTTCCCTCTCTATTGGTGTCTTGTTTCCCATCATTTACTTTCTGATTCCCTTCTTTTCCTCATCTCTTTAAAAGAGAAATCTGGTGATGTACTGAGTTCCAAATTGAAGTGCCTTCCCTTTCTTTAGCCCCATAATCTTGTAGAGTTGAAGTTGAGCTTTTCTCCTTTGTAAGGGAAAGAGATACCAATTTTCTCAAAAGTGCTGGCTGTTATTATCATCTTAATAATGAAGTGCAGTCAATCCATTTCTTTTCTTCTTCTTCTTTTTGTTTTTCTGTTTTTTTTTTTTTTTTTTTTTTTTCATTTCTAAATAATGTATAATATTTGTGGCATCACATATTTTTGCTGTAAACTTGGGTTCTTTGATGCATACAAGTTCATATGTCTTAAATCTTGCAAGATATCTTTAATTTGTAGAGCTGATGGGTGGTGTAACATCAAAACGATCAAACTCAGCACAATCATCATCTAGTTCATATTCATGGGATCATAATCGTTATGCACAGTCATCATTTGCTCCACCAAGTCAAGACTATGTTCCTCAGCCGCATTATGCCACTCCACATCAAGGCTATGGCAGTCAAGCCCCAGATTCTAAGAGGAGGTTGGAGCGAAAATATTCAAAGATAGATGATAACTACAATAGTCTGGATCAGGTAATTTTTTATTTGTAATTTCCTAGTGGGTAGACTGTAAAAAATTCAAAACATGTAACTCAATCTGTAAATTACTTAGCATACGACAGGAATGTGTAGAGACACTCTTTTTCATTATCTGGAGTATGTTTGTGTTATGTTTTGTAAAACAAGTATGTAAGTTGCACCTTAATGACAAGCAAATAATGAATAGGAGTCCTTGTAACAGTCTTAATCAACTCTAACAAAAATTAATATAAAACTTCATATCAAAATTTCTTTATAATGAACCTTGCTATGCTTTTTGACAAGCCAAGTGTAAGTATAAATAAATTTGTGGATGTCTCTTTCAGTGATTGGATTGGCCTAAAGTAGCTGGCATGGAGGTGGATGTTGAACATGGTTTTGTTAAGTCGTTTGGCCTTTGGACATCTCATTATAGTATTAAGCAATAGTTAAAATGTATTGGAGCAAAAATATATATTGCAGGGGTTTTTAGTGAAGTTGTAACTTGAACAATATTTTTTTCCCCATCTTTTTGATTTTATTTTTTTCTGTACTTGAATCTTTCTTTTTTTGGTTAGATAGGAATTCATTTGTCAAAAAGAATATTGATGAATATTGCTTTTATTTTACTCTTGGCTGTGTTCTATGTAGCACAATGCTACACATAAAAGAGTTGTTGAAATTTTCCCGTCCTCTGAGGCTGTGTAACATTTTAAAAGGACAGAGACATATATGTGTACTTCTTCTAGAGACTATAAACAGTTCTCATTAAACTGTGATATGGTTCTACGATAAATCTGCTAAATAATTTGTAAGATTATAATTAGGTTGGTACCCTTTGATATAGTAATGACAACCTGTGATACTCTTTCTTTTGCGATAGGTCACTGAGGCCCTGGCCCGTGCTGGCTTGGAATCTTCTAATCTTATTGTCGGTATTGATTTCACAAAGAGTAACGAGTGGACAGGTTTGATTTTGTCTAGACAAATCTGAAGTGTTATTCTCATTTGTTACAGGTGTAACACCTTTTTATGTGCTTCAATTTAGGTGCAAGATCATTCCAGCGAAGAAGTCTACATCATATTGGAGATGAGCAAAATCCATATGAACAAGCAATAGCCATCATTGGGAAAACATTGTCTTCCTTTGATGAGGATAATTTAATTCCTTGCTTTGGATTTGGAGATGGTATACTATCTAAAAGATGTTTCTGTTGGATTTTCTTTTACATGATCCTTTTGGTAATTGAGATGATATGATGAGATTCTTTCAACAGCTTCTACTCATGATCAAGAAGTCTTTAGCTTCTATCCAGACGAAACATTTTGTAATGGATTTGAAGAAGTTTTGAGACAATATCGAGAATTAGTGCCTAATCTTAGACTTGCAGGTTCTACTATTTCACATCTTCCTTTTCTTCAATCTTTTGTCAGTTCACTGCTTATCTTAGTTTTTGAATATCTTCCTTGTTCTCCTCACTTACCTGCATTTATTCTCTTTGACAGGACCAACATCATTTGCTCCTATTATTGAAATGGCTATCACCATTGTTGAGCAAAGTGGTGGGCAATACCATGTGTTACTGATAATAGCTGATGGGCAGGTAATTTGTCCGCTTTTGTTTGTAATATAATCCAATATCTGTCAAATGCTTGGAAAGTCCTTTTGAAACAATAAATTATTAAAATAAAATAAAGAAATGGTTACCGTCATTGTTCTGCACGTCTTCTCCTATGGTTAATTGGTTAGAATACTGCATACAGCTATAGTTTATCCCAGTAGTAAATGCGAAAATAGTAGAGGAACCTGCTTTCACCATTTTAACCCCCTTGAATTACAAAATTCCTCCTTTTTTCTTTATGTTGTGTTATCAGTTATTAATGAGAGAAATGACAAAGTTTAAATAAAAAAACTTTATGGTAACTTGCTGAAGTTGAAACATTCTTAATCCAACATATTCGTAGGTGAAACCCGTGCTACAGTACTTTGTAACTCAACAGACAGGCAGCTGAGTAATATTGGGAGAAGACTGAGTGTACACGTGATGCAGGTCTGATGTGCACATAAATATCTAGTTGAAAATGAAAGTCCAGAGGCCCAAAAATAAAAAATAATAAAATTATTTTTTTTTATCAACAACTAGGTAGCATGAGTTTTTAGTCAGTCCAAAATTCCTTTGGCCGAGTTCCTCAATGACTGAGGATTAGCACTTTTAGTAGAAGCATGTAGATAAATGGAGTCTTGTCAATTATTTACTTAAGAAAGCTGAGATTACACCAAACAATAGGAAAGCATATACCAAAACTCTATAATATTCATTACTGGCTGTAAGATATATATAAGATAAAGACTGAAGTATTGTTTGCAAAATGAGAACTCTTTTGCAATAGACTTACAAACTTAGATTGTTGCTTATGCTGAATGGGATCAGGTGACCAGAAGTGTTGATACCGAGCGTGGCCAATTAAGCACACAGGAGAAGAAGACAGTCGAAGCGATTGTGAAAGCAAGGTATTATTTGGTTGCTTGTGCTTCAAATGAAATTATCTCTGATATGCAACTTCTTAATATACCAATTACTTTGTAGTGAATATCCACTGTCAATTATATTAGTTGGAGTTGGAGATGGACCGTGGGACATGATGAGGGAATTTGACGATAACATTCCTGCTCGTGCCTTTGATAATTTTCAGGTAATTATTAGTTTTAGTATTTCCTTCTTGAAGCTGATTACATGCATTTTTACTATTCACTGGCTAATTTGAAATGCTGCCTCCTATAGTTTGTCAATTTTACAGAAATAATGTCAAAGAATATGGATAGATCCAGAAAAGAGGCCGAATTTGCTCTTTCAGCACTGATGGAAATTCCTTCTCAGTATAAAGCAACACTAGAGCTTAGCATATTGGGGTAATGATTCGTGTTGTGTTAGTTGGTTTTCAGGCATTTTACCATCCTTACCAGGGATAACATTCAAATGCAACTTACTTTCTTTCTTTTTAATTGATTTAACAGTAATAGCAGGGGGAAGGCTATTGATAGGGTTCCTCTTCCCCCTCCTCAGTATGGTGCATCGTCTTTTAGCACCTCAAAACCTTCACGGTCAAGCAGTTTCCGTCCAAGTGCACCTTCTCCTGCTAGACGTGATCCTCCTGTCAGAACAACTCCTGCAAGTTCTGCCTCAGATAATCATGTACTTTATCTTATCCTCCTTGGCATAACCAAATAATTTGGTTTTAAAATTTGCTAGTAAAAGATGCTAACTTGTTGCAAGTCTCATAAAACAATCTCAAAATACTGGACTGCCTTTGCTTGTTGTTCTTTGGTCAGTAAAATCTCTATTCAATGTGAAAATTTTGACGATTTTTCTTTTTTACTCGATTCTGACAGGTTTGTCCTATTTGTTTGAGCAATCCAAAGGATATGGCCTTTGGTTGTGGACATCAGGTAATATACTTAATTAAGGATTTATTTCATTCCTACATTCCATGGTGGATCATATCTTGAAGAATGCATGCCTAAGTTTTACTTCCTTGCAGACTTGCTGTGAGTGTGGACAAGACCTTCAGTTGTGTCCCATTTGCCGAAGCACCATCAATACTAGAATAAAACTCTATTAAGCAAAATATGCTTGCCCGGAGTCTCCTCTGCTGCTTCTATCTTTCAGCTATCTGATAGCAAGTCCCTCAGTTGCTTCTTGAGCAAAAGACTTCAGAGTTGGGCATGATCAACTGGGTATGAGGTCTCTTAATTGATTCAAAGAGAAGGAATACCCATCATATCCAGAGCTTTGTACATAATTGTGGTTTTCCTCAAGGCTACCAAAACTTATTTATACATCTTTATCTGTTCAATAGATTTATATAGTTTTCATGTAATCTACTATAGAATGACTGAGAGCAGACTTGTCTCATTGCTTTGACTTTGGACACCCTTGGGTTGGCATCAAGGCGACCTGCCATCCCTATTCTGTACTATTTTTATGCCATGAGAGTTCATTTCCATCTTCCATGTAAAAATCTTTTCAGTAGCTATCCATATTGTTATTGCTGATGGTCCCTGGCCCGGTCTTTCCAATGTGTTACTACTGTAAATCTAACACGAATCTAATTGCAAACCAATGTGTTACTACTGTAAATCTAACACGAATCTAATTGCAATTTGGTTTGCGGAAACCATTTTCCAAAGTCTGCAGCTAAAAGTTGTGTGCATGCAGTGCACAATCAAACATGCATGCAATTTGAACCTTATAAGTTCAGACCGGTGTCAATCTTTTGTTTCCTTTTGAGTTTAGCAACAAATGCGATTGATTTGTCCGCAAATGACAACCTTGTTCTGTCTCGCCCAAACTCAAGGTATTGATTTATTTTCTGATTTTATTTTTATAGTTTGTTAAATAAAGGTTATGCTTAGAACTTAGCATGATATTGGACAGGATTGAAGGTATTTTAAGATTGGAGTGGCATGCTTTGCTTTCGGAAACTTTGCCGTACTTGCTGTCAGCAGGCGTCAGCTAAAGAGTTTGGCAGTTATGCAGAACGCAGCGTAGATTTATCTGGGTGGACAAAGAATCAACTTTCTGATGCTTTGCGTGAAACCCTTATGTTCTGCTCCAATTTTGCTCATGCCAAGATTGCTTTGAATAACTTCCACAGCATTTCAGGACGAAGCAGTCTGAATTTTAGCCAACTCAAGTCTCTCACATCAGTAAGTATATAAAGGAAGTTTAGGGGAACCTCTACCAGCCACAAGCACAACTCTCACTCCCTCTCCAATGGAAGACAAGAAATACTCAATCTCGATTATAATTCCTGCTATTTTTGCTTTACTGCATTTTGGTCTTATTGGTGCAGTTGATCAGATCAGACCCAGGCCCTCCACCGGGAGACAAGGAACATGGCAGCTATTACGAAATAATACAGGGGTTGTGGCCATGCACATGGCTTTAACACATCGCAACACTGTTATCATATTTGATCAAACTGCAGCAGGCCCTTCACAATACTGGCTTCATCGACGCTACCAGGGGAGAAGGAACTGCACTCATTCCCGTGAAGATTTACAAGATTCGTCTTGTTACGCTCATTCAGTTGAATACAACATTAAAGGTAACAGTCTTAGGCCGCTGCGGCTTGATACAGATACCTGGTGTTCCTCAGGCTCTTTCCTGAGCAATGGTACACTTCTTCAGACTGGTGGACATGGAACCGGTGCTCAAAGAATACGGTACTTCAGTCCTTGTGATACTGATCAACGGTGCAATTGGAGGCAATCTAAGAGGTTTTTGTCAGATGATCGATGGTATGCTTCCAATCAATTTCTTCCTGAGAATGATAGAGTTATTGTTGTAGGTGGAAGGAGAGTCTTTAGCTATGAATTTGTACCAAAATTGCACTCCACAGACGGCTCTTTTAATCTTCCCTTTCTGCACCAGACCAATGACAATACTTCTGAGGGAAACAACCTTTATCCTTTCCTCCACCTTTCTTCAGATGGTAACTTATTCATTTTTGCCAACCGTGACTCCATCCTTTTCAACTATAGACGAAACAGGGTGATGAAGACCTTCCCCCGAATTCCCGGAGGCTCAAGAAACTACCCAAGTTCGGGGTCGTCAGTAATACTCCCGTTGGACCATAAAGACAGGTTCCAAAAAGTGGAAGTAATGGTGTGTGGAGGTGCAGCCTCGGGGGCTTACGAAGCAGCATCAAATGGGAGATACCTCCAGGCACAGAGATCCTGTGGCAGAATGATCATCTCAGGGAACAGACACCAATGGAAGATGGAAAACATGCCCGGTCCGCGTGTCATGAATGACATGTTGATTCTTCCAACAGGCAATATACTGATCATCAATGGTGCCAAACGTGGTTGTGCCGGATGGAACAATGCTGCAACCCCTTCTCTCCAGCCTTACCTCTACAAGCCAAAGAAAAGGTTCAGCCAAAGATTTTCAGTCCTGAAATCGACCAAAGTTGCCCGATTGTATCACTCTTCAGCTCTTCTTTTGCCTGATGGGAGAGTCTTGGTTGCTGGTGGGAATCCTAACCATAGGTACATGTTCAGAAACGTGGCTCACCCAACTGAGCTAAGGTTACAAACATTTACCCCACACTATATGAGTCAGCAATATCATCACTTGAGGCCTACTAATGTGTCCATTCAGTATAGTAAGAATTCAAATGGCATTGCTTATGGAAAAGATTTCACCATTCAGTTCAGGCTGGGAAGAAGGCCTAGCAGTAACTTGGAATATAATGTCTACGCGCCGCCTTTCGCGACTCATTCCATTTCGATGAATCAAAGACTGCTGAAACTGAGGTCCAAGAACATGGTGAGGGGTTTGGATGGTTTGATCACTGTAGTTTTGGAGGCTCCTCCATCTCCAAACGTGGCACCCCCTGGTTACTATATGCTCACTGTGGTGAATGAAGGCATCCCCGGCTTATCTCAGTGGATTAAATTGATACAAATTAACCAAGAAGATTTCTAGCTTCCACAAGTTATAGAATTGTCTAGGTTGTCTTGGGTTAATATATTAATATAATCTGCTTGTTTACTTTATTTTCTTATCAATATAATACAATTATTATACTACCTTCAAGAGAAAAGCCTATTTCTATCTTCATCTATATGTGTGTTATATCAAACTTCTGTTTTAGAATTACCCCAGAAAATTTGGGTCTTGTCCAACTTCTAATCAACATATTTCTGTCCAAGTCTAGTTATTTATCATAGGCCCAATGAATAGATTCCAAATCCAGTTGGTCCAATGTCATGATAGAATTTTTCTTTATTTATATTAAACCAAAAATTGGTTACTACAAACAAATTGCCATATACCAACATTTAACTATACCGACGGGTAAAATTAGTTGGTAAATCCGGGCTATACTCACGGTATTTTATTTCCGTCAGAATAGTATGCATTTATACCCACAGTTGTTTTATTTGTTTGTACAGGGTAATCCTATTCCTACATATAGAGCTGTCAAAAGCTGACCCGAGCCCGAGAACTCATCCAACCCGTCCGAACCCGAATTGATCAGAAAAAGTAAATGACCCGAACCCGCCCGACCCGAGACCCGAATGACCCGTAACCCAGATGACCCGTAACCCGAGTGACCCGAGACCTGTATGACCCGAAATCCGAATAATCCGAGAAGTTAACCCGAATGACCCAAGAATATTATTTAGACTAAAGGCTCAAATAATGGCCTGAACTATCATAAAAATCTCAAATAAGGGCCTCAAAACACAATTTCAACAAATTAAAGTACATATTTAGTAGATTATGACATATTGTGCAAGGTATTAGCTAATACTAGTGTGTGAGATATATATAAATTAAAAAGCACAGAAAAATCTTGTATCATACTACGTTTATTGAATTTATTTGGATTAAAATGTTTTGATTTTTAATTAATTTAATAACACCATTTTTCTATCAAAATTGATGTGTAGGCATGACAAGCATTGGTTTTCATCTGAGGAGAACCTAATTTGTAAAAATTTACTTAGTGTGTCTTCTAATTTGTTGAAATTGTGTTTTGGGGCCCTTATTTGAGATTTTTATGAAAGTTCGGACCCTTATTTGAGATTACAGCCTATTATAAACTCAAATTATCTTTTATTCAATAAAATTTATAATTTTATTTATTCTAAATCATCATTTATTCAATACAATTTATATTATTGTTATAATTTTACCTATTATAATCATGATTAAATTTGCTAAAATTTATTATATGAACAATAATTATATGAACAAACACTAAAATTAAATAAGTTATATGAATAATTTATGATAAATTTATAATTAGTAATTTATTTTTTAAAATAATGAATAAATAGTAATACTTACTTAGTAATTTCTTGGTGATTTTATCTATTGGGTACCACGACCATACTAATGATCTAACTGATAAGGGTTGTAATTCTATTTTCATTGTTCATGGATAGTTATATTATTAATTAATTTATAATAATAATTGAAGTAATGAAAAAAAATTATAAATTTAGATATTACATAACTAATATTTTATTTATAATACTACACATTGTCAATAGTGTTTTTACTTTTTATACTCCACCAACGGTTTAAAATATTGACACATACCCCACCTAATAATTAATTATGTATTTAATATTCAATATTAATATCTAAGGATGCACATATCAAGTATTCTATCCTTTAACCTCGCATATGCAGTCCGCTAAACTTCGTTGATAATAAATTGTCTAATGTTTTGCTTCCAGACTTGGAGGGCTAGATTGTCTAATGTTTCTACTTATTTATTAAATAAATCTAATAATAAATATGTTTAGAAAAGTTGAGTATTGAAAATTAAAAAATTCAATGATGACCCAATTGACCCGAAACCTGAGTGACCCGAGGCCAAACCCGAATCTGTCCAACCCGAAACCTTATAGATCCGAGACCCGAATAACCCGAACCCGCCCGTTTGACACCTCTAGCCTACATGGCAGTATCATCTGTAGGTATAGAGGATTCCTATCATAGCAGCTTATGAGTTGAGCGTTGGTATAGAGTATAGACCCCTTAAAAAATAGGCGGGCTTGTCAAATTCATTTTAGGACACCGCGGGTTTTACATTAATCCCTTACTTTTGAATCTTTTCTAATAATTTCTTTTATCTCTTCTCTAATTTCTTGTATCTTACCTTTAAGATGAAAACACCTCTTTAGCGTTAGGGATTTTCCTTCTACAATACTCTCTCCGGAACTCTCACTCTCTCGTCTCTCACTTATCATTTTTCTTCCCTCATTGATTTCCTTTTTTTTTGGTTTTACCATCGCTCCATCTCTTCCCAAAATTCTAGCACGTGGAGCATCAATTTCCTTAGCAATTTCAGCTCCGGTCTCTCCGTCGCCTACAAGAACGTGATCGGCGTCCGCCGTGCCTCCTGGAGGATCGTCTCCTCCATCGAGCAGAAAGAGGAAAGACGCGGCAACACCAAACACGTCTCCATCATCCGCGAGTACAGGGCCAAGATCAAGGCCGAATTGTTCGAGATTTGTGCCGGAATTTTGAATCTTCTTGACGAGAAGCTCGTTCTAGCTGCCGGGACCGGTGATTCCAAGGCCTTTTATCTCAAGATGAAGGGAGACTATCACAGGTACTTGGTTTTGTTCAAGACCGGCGATGACAGGAAAGCCGCTGCCAAGAACACGCTCACTGCCTATAAATCTGCTCAGGTATGCATTTTCGTAATTTCATCTCGATCCTATTCACCTTTTGGGTCTTGATTTGGTTTAACATTACAGTTTGGTTAATTTTACATTCTAATTTTGTTACATATTTGTTTAATTATGTGAATCTGATTACATTTGTTACAGGTTACTGGTTACTTTGTTGTTTGGTTTCTGCAGGCAACATCTGTCTAAGGGTAACTAAATATGTTTGAGTAAGATTCCAAGAGATGCCTGATAATTATCCCTTAGATTTTATCTTATAGGAGCAGGTGACCTCATTCTGATCTAATAAAGGTATAATAAATTTTTTGATGACTTTGTTTGTGGCATAAATTAGGAAATTAAAATCAGTATTTGTAGAACATTGGCCGACCCATTTAATTTTGATTTGAGTTTTTTTGGTTGAAGTGTCATGACCTTTATATTTAGCTAAATGAACCTCCCTGTTATATGGAATCCTAGATACAAGAGTAGGGATTTTAGAATCTAGGCCCACTTTCTGAAATAAAACTAGTCTGCCCTTCCACCAATAACTCGTTGCTGATTAGCATAGGAAATATGATTCGTGTATCGAGATTGACACGGCCAATTTGGCTGTGACAGCTGATGCTGGAGTGGGGCTGAGACAGTTAATTGATAAGGTTGAAGAAGCCGGGGTAAGTCTAGTGGCGACGCCGTATTGGGAGGGTGTGAGCGTTGTCGGGCTGATAAGCACGGGGGCACATGGAAGTTCATGGTAGGGGAAAGGAGGAGCTGTTCACGATCATGTCATTGGGCTTAGCCTTATTGTTCCTGATACGAATCTAGTTGTTTTAGATTCAAATCTAGCCTTGAAAATCTATCAAACTCGACTTGAACTCCTTCAACTTCTAGATGAGTAGATCGATGACCTTCACAAGGTGATTCCTCTTCTTTCGTCGGCCTTAAGTCTTCAATTAGACCTGCAATTGTCAACTCAAGAACACAAGATTCACAAACAATCAAGTTATCACAACTTAATTATTTGTTAGGACTCTACAAGATTGAAGAACCCTAAGTTTTGCTCAAACTAGAACAAAGAAGCTAAGATAATCAATTTGGGTGAAAACCTCAATTTATTAATCAAGTCAACTTGTGTTTACAAGAGGGGGTTGATGCCTTTATATAGGCATAGGGGGGGCGGCTCTGATATAGAAAATCCTAAGCCCTAAGGGTAAAGGAAAAGGCTATGAAGGAGCTAGGAAAGATCCTACTCTTTATTTAACTAGGAAAAGGAAAATAACAAGTCCTATTAAAACAAGGATTAGACTTAGTCAAACAAGACCCAACACAGTGTCATCTAAACTAAATAAATAGCTAATTAAAGATAGAATAAAGCCCACAATGGCCAAATTACAACTCCAATGGCCTAATACTCATCGATTTCAAGTAGAGTACATAACTTGGAATCGATGGGAATATTCTTTTGGTGATGATCTCTAATGGGCTTCAAATGATCTCCAATGGCCTTCAACTCTTCAAGATGAGTACTAATGAGGCCCAATAATGCTTCCTTGAACCTTTTAGCTCTTGCTCTTGTCATTGGGCCTAATGGCATCTTCAATGGATCAAATGACATCTTAGGCAATTCCAATGAGCTTGGAACTTGCTCCAATGAGCTTGGAACTTGCTCCAATGAGCTTAAAACTTGCTCCAATGAACTCCTAGCATCTTCAAGCCTCCTTGCCGCATGTGCTCATCCTCTCCATGATCTCCATTGAGCTCTTCAAGACCATAATAAGTCCTTGGCGCATCATCCCCTCTCCCTTGAAAAGGATTTGTCCTCAAATCTGCATCATTATCAAATAAGGATAAGTCTGAGACATTAAAAGTAGCACTTACATTACCATATTCACTAGGAAGGTCTAGCTTATATGCATTGTTGTTGATCCTCTCCAAAACTTGGAATGGGCCATCTCCACGAGGTAAGAGCTTAGACTTCCTCTTCTCAGGGAACCTTTCCTTCCTTAGATGCAACCAAACCCAATCTCCTGGTTCAAAGATGACGTCTTTGCGCCCCTTGTTAGCATTCTTCATGTAGTGTTGAGTTTTCTTCTCAATTTGAGCTCTAACCTTTGCATGAAGATCCCTAACAAAATCTGCATTGCGTTGCCCATCCATGTCAACTTGCACACTCAAAGGTAAACTCAACAAATCCAATGGAGTTAAAGGATTAAAGCCATACACACATTCAAAAGGTGAAAATCCAGTTGTACTATGTATGCTTCTATTGTATGCAAATTCAACATGAGGCAAACAATCCTCCCAAGTTCTTAAGTTCTTTTTAATCAATGCTTTAAATAAGGTTGACAAAGTCCTATTAACTACTTCAGTTTGACCATCAGTTTGAGGATGACAAGTAGTTGAAAATAACAACTTAGTACCTAACTTAGCCCACAAAGTTCTCCAAAAGTGACTTAAGAACTTAGCATCTCTATCACTCACAATCGTCCTAGGCATTCCATGTAGTCTAACAATCTCTTTAAAGAACAAATTAGCTAAATTAATGGCATCATCAGTTTTAGTGCATGCAATGAAGTGTGCCATCTTAGAAAACCTATCTACAACCACAAAGATAGAATCTTTACCTCTTCTAGAATGAGGTAAGCCTAACACAAAATCCATGCTAATATGAGTCCATGGTTCATGAGGAATAGGCAAAGGAGTATACAATCCATGAGGTTTAGATGTAGATTTAGCTTGCAAACAAGTAATGCAACTAGACAAATGCTTTCTTACATCATATCCCATTTTAGGCCAAAAGAAGTGTTCATGCAATATCTCATATGTTCTACCAACCCCAAAATGACCCATTAAACCTCCCTCATGCGATTCCCTCACAAGCACAAAACGCAAAGAACAAGTAGGTATACATAATCTAGATTCTTTAAAAAAAATCCATCATACTTATAATACTTTCCAAATCCAGAATTTTCACATGCTTTAAACACATCACTAAAGTAAGCATCACTAGCATATAACTCCTTAATAAACTCAAATCCAAGAAACTTAGAATCAAGCAGGGAAAGTAAAACATACCTCCTTGATAAAGCATCGGCTACAACATTCTCTTTACATTTGTTGTAGCGCACCACATATGGAAAGGATTCAATGAACTTGTATCGCACACCATATGGATTGAGTTCAATTTCTCTAATGGATGATAATCTACTAGGATTTCCTCACAAAAGTAAGCTACAAACTTCCCTCCTTGTATCAAAACAAGTCCAATTCCTACAAAATCACTCAAAAAAAAAACACAATTTTGCTTGGAATATCTCCAGCCAAGTTGTTAGTACCCATTAGTGTATTTCGAAACAAAGGTAAGATCAAAATAGAATTCTCATTCAAAGCACTCTTAATCTCACTTTTAGCTAACATACACTCTTTAACAACTTTCTTAGAAGTCTCTTTTCTTTCACCCCAAACAGTCATATTTTCAATGCTATGATCAACCAAAACAGATTTGTTTTCATCACAAGTAGCATCCAAAATAGAATTTGTTTCATCACAAACAACACCTAAAACAGATTTAGTGTCATCACAAACAACATTTAAATTAGATTTAGTATCATCACTAACAACATCTAAAACACTCTTTGCAACTAGGGCTATTTTATCATCAAAACAATCAACAATTTTAGAATCGGTGTTACCCTTTTCTTTAGCCCTAAATTCATCATCCAATTTAGCAAAATCATTTCTCACTTTAATTTGATCTTTTAAAGCTTCTTGAAGTGATAAAGGAACTAAAGTAACATGCCGCTTACCATGCATAAAAGAGTACTTGTTTGTCTCACCATCATGCTTCACCTTGTTGTCAAATTGCCAAGGTCTCCCAAGCAACACATGACAAGCTCGCATTGGTAGCACATCACACAAGACATCCTCTTTGTACCTGCCCAAAGAAAGAGTAACCAAAACTTGTTTGTTAACCCTAATTTCTTCTCTATCATTGATCCAACTTAAGCTATAGGGTTTAGGATGTTTAGAAGTAGGTAGTTGTAACTCTTTCACCAAATAATCATTAACTATGTTTTTACAACTATCTCCATCTATAATCACACTACTAGGCTTTCCATTCGCATGCATCCTAGTATGGAACAAATTCTCCCTTAGAACATCCCCTTTTACATAGGCACTCAAAGTTCTCTTATCAACCAAACTAAGTGGAGCTTGTTAAATTTGAGCTTTAGCCATAGTTTCCATTCTTGCATCCATGGCATCTAATCTTTGCATAAGTGCTTGCATCATGGTATTCAATTCATTGTTTTGGTTTTGATCTCCCATTGTACCTACACATAAAGAAAAGTTAGTAATAAAAATTCCTCACTAGTGTGTGTGTGCTTTACCTTTGTTGTGTCTCGTGTTTGTACTCAACCTATGGATTGGCGATCCACTACTCTCTTAATGATCTCACAAGATTATGCCTTTTTCTAGCTTCAATAGGCCTAATAAGAGCAAATTGTTAGAGCCTCCTTTCTTCTCGTGACCTACTTGAGGAACAAACAATTAAGAGCAATAACTTGAGTGAATCAAAATAAGAGTGTTATATAAACAATCCAAACAGCCTTTTGACTCCCAAACTTGCTGCACAAAACACAATTAACAACACAAATCAATCAATTCAATCAATTAGAAACCCTAATACCACTTAGATCCAATTTTAAACCACTTGTATCCAATAGGGCTTCAATTCGAAATTCTGCAAAACAAACTTCAATTCACAGCAAGAGCAACCCAAGAATCTCAAACAAACAATCAATTAAGGTTAGATGCAAACAATTGACTCAATTGCTCAAACAAACCCTAATTCCCAAATTCCCAAATCAAGAACCCTAGTTCCTGGAAAAAATCGATTTCGACACAGATTTTTTTTTTCAATATTTTACCCAGAAAAATCACACTAAAAGAAGTCTAGATCTCAAATTTCAAAGTTTTCCGAGCTCAAACGAAACCAGAATAAATTTCACAAGATTCTGGTCGAAACTTTTTTTATTTTTTTAATTTTTCTGATATTTTTCGATTAAACTGCAAGGTATGATGACTCCAAATCTGAATTTTCAAGTCGATTGGAGGTAAGATGAAACCACAATAAATTTTTGAATTTTCGAAATTTTTAGATCTAGAAAATTTGAAGAACTTTGATGGATAAGATGGATGAAAAACTTGATGATAGATGAATAGAAGGATAGATTTACCGATTGAAGATGACAACCTATGCTCTGATTACCAATTGATACGAATCTAATTGTTTTAGATTCAAATCTAGCCTTGAAAATCTATCAAACTCGACTTGAACTCCTTCAACTTCTAGATGAGTAGATCGATGACCTTCACAAGGTGATTCCTCTTCTTTAGTCGGCCTTAAGTCTTCAACTAGACCTGCAATTGTCAACTCAAGAACACAAGATTCACAAACAATCAAGTTATCACAACTTAATTATTTGCTAGGACTCTACAAGATTGAAGAACCCTTGGGTGAAAACCTCAATTTATTAATCAACTCAACTTGTGTTTACAAGAGGGGGTTGATGCCTTTATATAGGCATAGGCGGGGGGGGGGGGGGGGGTGATGCGCCAAGGACTTATCATGGACTTGAAGATGACAATGGAGAGCAAGGAAAGGATGTGCATGGGTTGCAAAGAAGCATGGAGAAGCATGAAGATCAAGGAGATATCACACAACATGTTTCTAGCACCAAGGAGATGCCAAAGATGCCATTTGATCCATTGAAGATGCCATTAGGTCCAATGACAAGAGCAAGAGCCGAAAGATTCAAGGATGCATTATTGGGCCTTGTTAGAACTCATCTTGAAGGCCATCGGAGTTCATTTGAAGAGCTTTGAAGATGATTTGGGCAAGAATATATTCTCATCGATCCAAGTTCATCACTTTGCTTGCAATCGATGGATGAATGAGCTTGAATGTGTTATTTAGGCCATTGTGGGCTTTATTTTATCTTAGATTAGCTTATTTTTAAGTTTGGATATTATTTGGCTTGGGCCTTGTTTGACTAAGTCCAATCCTTGTTTAATTATGTCTTTATTTCCTTTTCCTAGTTGGGTTTGGACTAGTTTTACCCTAGGCCATATATTTGGACGAAAATTAGGTTTTATTTTTGGATATTGGTCAATCCCCTTTGCCTATATAAAGGCATCAACCCCCTCTTTTATAATCAAGTTAAGTTTATCAATTAAAGAGAGATTCTTTTGAAAATTTAGCTTCTTTGCTCTAGTTTGAGCAAGTTTAGGGTTCTTCAATCATGTAGAGTCCTAGCAAACAATTAAGTTGTGATTGCTTGATTGTTTGTGAATCTTGTGTTCTTAGGTGTTCAATTGCAGGTCTAATTGAAGACTTAAGGCCGACGAAAGAAGAGGAATCACCTTGTGAAGGTCATCGATCTACTCATCTAGAAGTTGAAGAAGTTCAAGTCGAGTTTGATAGATTTTCAAGGCTAGATTTGAATCTAATACAACTAGATTCGTATCAATTGGTATCAGAGCATAGGTTGTCATCTTCAATCGGTAAATCTATCCTCTACATGAAGAATGCTAACAAGGGGCGCAAAGAGGTCATCTTTGAACCTGGCGATTGGGTTTGGTTGCATCTAAGGAAGGAAAGGTTCCCTGAGAGGAGGAAGTCTAAGCTATTACCTCGTGGAGATGGTCCATTCCAAGTTTTGGAGAGGATCAACAACAATGCCTACAAGCTAGATCTTCCTAGTGAATATGGTAATGTAAGTGCTACTTTTAATGTCTCAGACTTATCCTTGTTTGATAATGATGCAGATTTGAGGACAAATCCTTTTCAAGGGAGAGGGGATGATGCGCCAAGGACTCATCATGGTCTAGAAGAGCACAATAGAGATCATGGAGGGAATGTGCATATGCGGCAAGGAGGCTTGAAGAAGCTTGAAGATGCTAGAAGTTCATTGGAGCAAGTTCCAAGCTCATTGGAGCAAGTTTCAAGCTCATTGGAGAAGGTTCCAAGTTCATTGGAGAAGGTTCCAAGTTCATTGGAGAAGGTTCCAAGATCATTGGAGAAGGTTTCAAGCTCATTGGAATTGCCTGATGCCATTTGATCCATTGAAGATGCCATTAGGCCCAATGACAAGGGCAAGGGCTAAAAGATTCAAGGAAGCTTTGTTTGGCCTCATTAGAGTTCATCTTGAAGAGTTAAAGGCCATCGGAGATCATTTAAAGCC
>AWUE01024288.1:0-15092 GCA_001974825.2 Corchorus olitorius
TGATCTTTCTAGGAAAAATACTGAAAAAAATCAAAACAATCTGTGTCGAAATCGAAATTTTCCAGAATTTAGGGTTCTTGATTTGGGAATTTGGGGATTAGGGTTTTCTTTTTTTTTTTTTGCAATTGGTTCAATTGATTGCATCTAACCCTAATTGATTGTTTGTTTGAGTTTCTTGGGTTGCTTTTGCTGTGAATTGAAGTTTGTTTTGCAGAATTTTGGAATCGAAGCCCTATTGGATACAAGTGGTTTAAAATTGGATCTAAGTGGTACTAGGGTTTTCTTTTGATTAAATTGATTGATTTGTGTTGATTGTGTTTTGTGCAGCAAGTTTGGTAGACAAAAGGCTGTTTGGATTGTATAAAGAACACTTTTATTTTGATTCACTCAAGTTATTGCTCTTAATTGTTTGTTCCTTAAGAAGGTCACGAGAAGAAAGGAGGCTCTAACAATTTGCTCTTATTAGACCTATTGAAGCTAGAAAAAGGCATAATCTTGTGAGATCATAGAGAGAGTAGTGGATCGCCAATCCATAGGTTGAGTGCAAACACGAGAGCACAACAAAGGTATTTCACACACACACACACACACTTGTGAGGAATTTTTATTTCTAACTTTTGTTTGTGTGTAGGTACAATGGGAGATATGCGAGAAGTACCAAATCAAGCCAAAGATTTGAGGACAAATCTTCTTCAAGGGGGAGGAAATGATGCACCAAGGACTTATCATGGGCTTGAAGATGACAATGGAGAGCAAGGAAAGGATGTGCATGGGTTGCAAGGAAGCATGGAGAAGCATGAAGATCAAGGAGATATCACACAACATGTTTCTAGCACCAAGGAGATGCCAAAGATGCCATTTGATCCATTGAAGATGCCATTAGGTCCAATGACAAGAGCAAGAGCCGAAAGATTCAAGGATGCATTATTGGGCCTTGTTAGAACTCATCTTGAAGGCCATCGGAGTTCATTTGAAGAGCTTTGAAGATGATTTGGGCAAGAATATATTCTCATCGATCCAAGTTGATCACTATGCTTGCAATCGATGGATGAATGAGCTTGAATGTGTTATTTAGGCCATTGTGGGCTTTATTTTATCTTAAATTAGCTTATTTTTAAGTTTGGATATTATTTGGGTTGGGCCTTGTTTGACTAAGTCCAATCCTTGTTTAATCATGTCTTTATTTCCTTTTCCTAGTTGGGTTTGGACTAGTTTTACCCTAGGCCATATATTTGGACGAAAATTAGGTTTTATTTTTGGATATTGGTCAAACCTCTTTGCCTATATAAAGGCATCAATCCCCTCTTTTGTAATCAAGTTAAGTTTATCAATTAAAGAGAGATTCTTTTGAAAATTTAGCTTCTTTGCTCTAGTTTGAGCAAGCTTAGGGTTCTTCAATCATGTAGAGTCCTAGCAAACAATTAAGTTGTGATTACTTGATTGTTTGTGAATCTTGTGTTCTTGAGTTGACAATTGCAGGTCTAATTGAAGACTTAAGGCCGACGAAAGAAAAGGAATTACCTTGTGAAGGTCATCGACATACACATATAGAAGTTGTAGAAGTTCAAGTTGATTCTTGGCGGGTCACAAGGATAGATTTGAATAATACGACTAGATTCGTATCAATTGGTAATCAGAGCATAGGTTGTTATCTTCAATCGGTAAATCTATCCTTCTATTCATCTATCATCAACTTTTTCATTTATCTCATCCATCAAAGTTTTTCAAATTTTCAAGATCCAAAAATTCCGAAAATTCAAAAATTTATTGTTGTTTCATCTTAACTCCAATCGACGTGAAATTTCAGATTTGGAGTCCTCATACCTTGTAGTTTAATTGAAAAATATTTCAAAAATAATAATAAAAAAAATTTCGACCAGAATCTTGTGAAATTTATTCTGGCTTCGTTTGAACTCGGAAAGCTTTGAAATTTGAGATCTAGACTTCTTTTACTGTGATCTTTCTAGGAAAAATACTGAAAAAAATCAAAACAATCTGTGTCGAAATCGAAATTTTCCAGAATTTAGGGTTCTTGATTTGGGAATTTGGGGATTAGGGTTTTCTTTTTTTTTTTGCAATTGGTTCAATTGATTGCATCTAACCCTAATTGATTGTTTGTTTGAGTTTCTTGGGTTGCTTTTGCTGTGAATTGAAGTTTGTTTTGCAGAATTTTGGAATCGAAGCCCTATTGGATACAAGTGGTTTAAAATTGGATCTAAGTGGTACTAGGGTTTTCTTTTGATTAAATTGATTGATTTGTGTTGATTGTGTTTTGTGCAGCAAGTTTGGTAGACAAAAGGCTGTTTGGATTGTATAAAGAACACTTTTATTTTGATTCACTCAAGTTATTGCTCTTAATTGTTTGTTCCTTAAGAAGGTCACGAGAAGAAAGAAGGCTCTAACTATTTGCTCTTATTAGGCCTATTGAAGCTAGAAAAAGGCATAATATTGTGAGATTATTAAGAGAGTAGTGGATCACCAATCCATAGGTTGAGTGCAAACACGAGAGCACAACAAAGGTAAATCACACACCCACTAGTGAGGCATTTGTTATTACTAATCTTTCTTTGTGTGTAGGTACAATGGGAGATCAAAATCAAGCCAATGATGTGGCTACTTCCTTGCAAGCTATTTTGCAACAATTAGGCACTATCACAACAAGATTAGATGCCTTGGAGGTTCGACAACAAGAACCACCACCTCAACAAAGAGAAAACAATGCCGCACCAAACATTGAGCAAAGGGATCAACCACAACAACAAGTCCAGCAAAGACAAATTGCTAGGAGAGTAGATCCAATGGAGAGATTAAGGCAACAAGAGCTTGGAGGTCAAGCCTACAATGAAAACTTGCGGCCTAGGAGAGGTGAACCAAGGGAGGAGATTAAAGACAACATCAAATACAAGATCCCAAAGTTCAATGGGAGAGGGACACCTTCGGATTACTTGGATTGGGAGTCAAAGCTAGACATGTATTTTGATTATCACCCCTATGCTGAATCTAAGAAGATACAAATTGTTATCCTTGAATTTGTTGAAAATGCTTTGAATTGGTATAATCAATTGGTGCAGTCAAGGAGAAGAAATTTGGAGAGACCTATAGATACTTGGGCGGAATTGAAAAGTGTCATGAGAAAGAGATTTGTGCCAAGCTACTACATCAACTTCCTTTACCAAAGTTTGCAAACCTTGAGGCAAGGGTCAAAGAGTGTTGATGAGTACTTCTCGGAGATGATGTTGTTGATGTCCAGAGCCGAAATTGAGGAACCAACACAAGTCACCATGGCTAGGTTTCTTACGGGGTTAAATAGAGAAATTCATGATATTGTGGAGATGCAACAATATTTTGATGTTGAGGACTTGTTACAACAAGCTTTAAAGGCCGAGGGACAAGTTAAGAGGAGTGGCGCAAATAAGGGATTTTCATCATCAAACTCATGGAAAACTCCAATCAAGAAAGATGAGAACACTTCCAACAAGGAGAGGGAGGTTGCGCAACAAAAGGGAGTAAGTCCTAAATCCGATTCTAAACCTTCATCTAGTTCTTCCTCTAAATCTCATGTTAAGTGTTTTAAGTGTCAAAGATATGGTCATTATGCCAAAGATTGTGTCAATAAAAAGGTTATGTATCTTAATGATCATGGTGAGATAGTGAGTGAAGATGAAGAATTCAATTTGGGTTCAAGTGGTGATGGGGATGATGAGGAGGAGTCTGCGCAAGGAGAGAGTGATGATGATAGTAAGGGATATGCACTTAAGAATTTGGTGCTAGAAAGGCTTTGAGTGCTTTTGTGAAAGAAGATGTGCACAATCAAAGAGAGAACTTGTTTCATACTAGGATGTATGCGAATGGAAAACCTAGTAGTGTGATCATTGATGGTGGAAGTTGTACCAACATAGCTAGTATTTACTTAGTGAAGGACTTGCAATTACCCACCACCAAACACCCTAAACCCTATAGTTTAGGATGGATCAACGACAAGGAGGAATTTAAAGTTAACAAACAAGTTTTAGTTTCTCTTTCTTTGGGCAGGTACAATGAAGATGTTTTGTGCGATGTGCTACCAATGCAAGCATGCCATATACTACTTGGCCGACCATGGCAATTTGACAACAAGGTACATCATGATGGTGAGGCTAATCAGTATACTTTCATGTGTGGTAAGAAGCCTTTAACTTTAATTCCTTTATCACCTCAAGAAGCTTTAAAAGATCAATTGAAATTGAGGGATGATTTTACTAGAATGGAATCTGAATATAGGGCACAAGAAAAGAAAAGGCATGCTAATTCTAGTTCCAATTGTGTTGAAAACAAGGCTGTTTTGGTTGATAGTTCTAAGAAAGTTGTTAAAGAGTGTATGTTAGCTACTAAGAGTGAGATTAAGGATGCTTTGAATGATAATTCTGTTTTGATCTTGCTTATGCTTAAAAATACACTTGTTGCTACTAACAACTTGGATGGAGAGCTTCCAAGCAACATTGTTTCTCTTTTGAGTGATTATGCAGATTTGTTTCCTGAGGAGATTCCTAGTGGTTTACCACCAATTAGAGGGATTGAACATCAAATTGACTTCATCCCTGGGGCGCAAATTCCAAACAAGCCAGCATATAGGACAAACCCTGATGAAACAAAGGAGTTGGAGAAACAAGTTGGAGAGCTACTTCAAAAGGGCTATGTGCGCGAGAGTCTTTCTCCATGTGCCGTTCCAGTTTTGCTTGTTCCAAAGAAGGATGGAACTTGGAGAATGTGTGTTGATTGTAGGGCAATAAACAACATCACAATTAAGTATCGCCACCCTATTCCTAGATTAGATGATATGCTTGATGAATTGCATGGTTCTTGCTTATTTTCAAAGATTGATCTAAGAGTGGATATCATCAAATTCGCATGAAAGAGGGTGATGAATGGAAAACTGCTTTTAAAACTAAGTTAGGATTGTATGAATGGTTAGTCATGCCTTTTGGATTAACTAATGCACCTAGTACTTTCATGAGATTAATGAATCATGTTTTAAGAGCTTATATTGGAAAGTTTGTTGTTGTTTATTTTGATGATATACTTGTGTATAGCCGCAACTTAGAGGAACATGTTGAGCATTTGAGATGTGTTTTAGATGTACTTAGGGTTGAGAAGTTGTATGCTAATCTTAAGAAGTGCACCTTTTGCACAAACAAGCTTGTTTTTCTTGGTTTTGTGGTTTCTGCGCAAGGTATACATGTTGATGAGGAGAAGATCAAAGCCATCAAGGATTGGCCAACCCCCACCAACATTGGTCAAGTGAGATCCTTCCATGGCTTGGCCGGATTCTATAGGAGGTTTGTTAAGGATTTTAGCACCTTAGCCGCCCCTATTACTAGTGTGATGAAGAAGAATGCACCATTCAAGTGGGGAAAAGAGCAACAAGAAGCATTTGAGACTTTGAAGGACAAATTAACTAATGCTCCTTTGCTTGTTTTACCTAACTTTAACAATACTTTTGAGATTGAATGTGATGCATCAGGTGTAGGTATTGGCGCAGTACTCATGCAAGGAGGGAAACCTGTGGCATACTTTAGTGAGAAGTTGAATGGGGCTTTTGCAAAGTTGATGGTTAGAGTGGCTATTCAGCCAAAACATACTAGGGCATAATAATCAGAAGAAATAAACATATAATAATATGTTTGATACTTGATATAGAGGTGGGAAAATAATGACCATAATATCTTGCGAAAATGATCTGATGTAGTAACGTAACACCGGCTGGATCCTCATACGGATTGGGCTGTACATCACCTTTTGTTACTCCAAAAGCGGTTCTGTGTTGCCAGATTGAACAACCCTGTGCACCGGGAATACTCCATCTATGCTGGAAATATGAGGAAGTCTGGATTAATCTATACTATATATAAAAGTACGAGTTTTGTAAAACTTTTGAATCGTCTATTATACCTGATGCGCCAAGGACTTATCATGGACTTGAAGATGACAATGGAGAGCAAGGAAAGGATGTGCATGGGTTGCAAGGAAGCATGGAGAAGCATGAAGATCAAGGAGATATCACACAACATGTTTCTAGCACCAAGGAGATGCCAAAGATGCCATTTGATCCATTGAAGATGCCATTAGGTCCAATGACAAGTGCAAGAGCCAAAAGATTCAAGGATGCATTATTGGGCCTTGTTAGAACTCATCTTGAAGACTTGAAGGCCATCGGAGTTCATTTGAAGAGCTTTGAAAATGATTTGGGTAAGAATATATTCTCATCGATTCTATTTTAATTAGCTATTTATTTAGTTTAGAAAACATTGGGTTGGGCTTTGTTTGACTAAGTCCAATCCTTGTTTGTTATTTTCCTTTTCCTAGTAGAATAAGGAGTAGGGTCCTTCCTAGCTCCTTCCTAGCTTTTTCCTTTACCCTTAGGGCATAGGAATTTATATCAGAGCCGCCCCCCCTTCTTGCCTATATAAAGGCACCAACCCCCCTCTTGTAAACATAAGTTGAGTTGATTAATAAATTGAGGTTTTCACCCAAATTGATTATCTTAGCTTCTTTGTTCTAGTTTGAGCAAAATTTAGGGTTCTTCAATCTTGTAGAGTCCTAGCAAACAATTAAGTTGTGATACTTGATTGTTTGTGAATCTTGTGTTCTAGAGTTAACAATTGCAGGTCTAATTGGAGACTTTGGGCCGACAAAAGAAGAGGATTCACCTTGTGAAGGTCATCGACATACACATCTAGAAGTTGAGGAAGTTCAAGTCGACTTTGATAGATATTCAAGGCTAGATTTGAATCTAACACAACTAGATTCGTATCACCCATGCACATCCTTTCCTTGCTCTCCATTGTCATCTTCAAGTCAATGATAAGTCCTTGGCATCATACACATCTAGAAGTTGAGGAAGTTCAAGTCGACTTTGATAGATATTCAAGGCTAGATTTGAATCTAATACAACTAGATTCGTATCCATTGGTAATCAGAGCATAGGTTGTCATCTTCAATCGGTAAATCTATCCTTCTATCCATCTATCATCAAGTTTTTCATCCATCTCATTCATCAAAGTTCTTATCGACTTTCAATTTTCAAGATCTAAAAATTTCGAAAATTCAAAAATTTATTGTGGCTTCATCCTAACTCCAATTGCTTTGAAATTTCAGATTTGGAGTCCTCATACCTGGTAGTTTAATCGAAAAATATTTCAAAAATAAAAAAATTTTCGACCAGAATCTTGTGAAATTTATTCCGGCTTCGTTTGAACTCGGAAAGCTTTGAAATTTGAGATTTAGACTTCTTTTAGTGTGATATTTCTGGGAAAAATACTGAAAAAAATCAAAAAAATCTGTGGTGTCTGCCGCAATTTTGATCTAGGGTTCTTATCTGGGTATATTAGGGATTAGGGTTTTCTTTTTGCAATTGATTGATTTGGTTGCAATTAACCCTAATTGATTGTTTGTTTAAGATTCTTGGGTTGCTTTTGCTGTGAATTGAAGTTTGTTTTGCAGAATTTTGGAATTGAAGCCCTATTGGATACAAGTGGTACTAAATTGGATCTAAGTGGTACTAGGGTTTCTAATTGATTGAATTGATTGATTTGTGTTGTTAATTGTGTTGGCAGGTCAGTATTGAGAGTTCAAATGCTTCTCAGTATTTTTCCCAGAAAGATCACACTAAAAGAAGTCTAGATCTCAAATTTCAAAGCTTTCCGAGCTCAAACGAAGCCAGAATAAATTTCACAAGATTCTGGTCGAAATTTTTTTTATTGTTTTTATTTTTGAAATATTTTTCGATTAAACTACAAGGTATGAGGACTCCAAATATGAAATTTCAAAGCAATTGGAGTTGCGATGAAATCACAATAAATTTTTGAATTTTCGGAATTTTTTGGATCTTGAAAATTGAAAGTTGCGATATGAACTTTAATGAATGAGATGGATGAAAAACTTGATGATAGATGATTAGAAAGATAGATTTACCAATTGAAGATGACAACCTATGCTCTGATTACCAATTGATACGAATCTAGTTGTTTTAGATTCAAATCTATCCTTGAGACCTGCCAAGAATCAACTTGAACTTCTACAACTTCTAGATGTGTATGTTGATGATCTTCACTAAAGCAATCTTCTTCGTTCGTCGGCCTTAGACCTTCAATTAGACTGCAATTGAACACCTAAGAACACAAGATTCACAAACAATCAAGCAATCACAACCTAATTGTTTGCTAGGACTGTACATGATTGAAGAACCCTAAGCTTGCTCAAACTAGAGCAAAGAAGCTATATTTTCAAAAGAATCTCTCTTTAATTGATAAACTTAACTTGATTACAAAAGAGGGGGTTGATGCTTTTATATAGGCAAAGGGGTTTGACCAATATCCAAAAATAAAACCTAATTTTCGTCCAAATATATGGCCTAGGGTAAAACTAGTCCAAACCCAACTAGGAAAAGGAAAGAAAGACATTATTAAACAAGGATTGGACTTAGTCAAACAAGGCCCAACCCAAATAATATCCAAACTTAAAAATAAGTTAATCTAAGATAAAATAAAGCCCACAATGGCCTAAATAACACATTCAAGCTCATTCATCCATCGATTGCAAGCAAAGTGATAAACTTGGAATTGATAAGAATATATTCTCGCCCAAATCATCTTCAAAGCTCTTCAAATGAACTCCGATGGCCTTCAAGTCTTCAAGATGAGTTCTAACAAGGCCCAATAATGCATCCTTGAATCTTTTGGCTCTTGCTCTTGTCATTGGACCTAATGACATCTTCAATGGATCAAATGGCTTCTTTGGCATCTCCTTGGTGCTAGAAACATGTTGTGTGATATCTCCTTGATCTTCATGGTTCTCCATGCTTCTTTGCAACCCATGCACATCCTTTCCTTGCTCTCCAATTGTCATCTTCAAGTCCATGATAAGTCCTTGGCGCATCACTCATTACCTCCTTGAACTACAATTCGGCAATGTGACTAGCATCATTAGTTTTATTACAAGGAACAAAATGAGCCATCTTTGAGAATCTATCAACCACCACCGTGATAGAGTCTTTGTTCCTTTGTGTCCTAGGCAATCCGAGCACAAAATCCATGCTAACATCCTCCCATGGTGCATTTGGAATCGGCAAAGGAGTGTACAGCCCACTATTTTGACTCCTTGTCTTGGGCAAATGACAAACTGGACATGATAACACATGCCTAGCAACATCTCTCTCAAGTCTCGGCCAATAGTAGTTTTGTTGCACCAGGAACAAAGTCTTTGTTCTCCCAAAATGCCCACTCAAAGTACCCCCATGAGCCTCCTCAACAATGGCTAACCTCAAAGAACAACGAGGAATACACAATCTGTTAGCATAAAACAAATAACCATCAACAATAGAGTAAAGCTTACTAGGGCCATGATGACAAGATCTCCAAGCATCTCCAAAGTCCTCATCATGCTCATATAATTCCCTAATAGCTTCAAATCCCACAACTTGCACTTGTAGAGTAGTAAGAAATGTGAACTTCCTACTAAGTGCATCGGCCACCACATTTTGAGCCCCGACCTTGTGTTTGATAGAAAAGCTAAAGGATTGCAAGAACTCAACCCATTTAGCATGTCTCCGATTGAGCTTGTGTTGTTGATTGATAAATTTCATGGCCTCATGATCCGAGAACAACACAAATGGTTGTGGCAGCAAGTATTGGGACCAATGATCTAGAGCACTCACCAAAGCATAGAACTCATTGTCATAAGTAGAGTATTCTCTTTTGCAATCATTCAACTTTTCACTAAAGAATGCAATGGGGTGTCTTCCTTGGCTCAAAACAGCCCCTATGCCCACATCCGAGGCATCACACTCTACTTCAAATGGGGAATTAAAATCTGGCAGTTTCAAAGTTGGAGCTTCGGTCACTCTCTTCTTCAACTCATCAAAACTACCTTGAGCTTCCTTAGTCCAACAAAATCTCTTGCTTTTTGAGGCATTCGGTAATAGGAGCTACAATAGTACTAAATCCCTTGATGATGCCAAACCATGAAAACTCCGAATCTCTTGAATTGACTTAGGAGTAGGCTGATGCGCCAAGGACTTATCATGGGCTTGAAGATGACGATGGAGAGCAAGGAAAGGATGTGCATGGGTTGCAAGGAAGCATGGAGAAGCATGAAGATCAAGGAGATATCACACAACATGTTTCTAGCACCAAGGAGATGCCAAAGATGCCATTTGATCCATTGAAGATGCCATTAGGTCCAATCCAATGACAAGGGCAAGAGCCAAAAGATTCAAGGATGCATTATTGGGCCTTGTTACAACTCATTTTGAAGACTTGAAGGCCATCGGAGTTCATTTGAAGAGCTTTGAAGATGATTTGGGCAAGAATATATTCTCATCGATCCAAGTTCATCACTTTGCTTGCAATCGATGGATGAATGAGCTTGAATGTGTTATTTAGGCCATTGTGGGCTTTATTTTACCTTAGATTAGCTTATTTTTAAGTTTGGATATTATTTGGGTTGGGCCTTGTTTGACTAAGTCCAATCCTTGTTTAATCATGTCTTTATTTCCTTTTCCTAGTTGGGTTTGGACTAGTTTTACCCTAGGCCATATATTTGGACGAAAATTAGGTTTTATTTTTGGATATTGGTCAAACCCCTTTGCCTATATAAAGGCATCAACCCCCTCTTTTGTAATCAAGTTAAGTTTATCAATTAAAAAGAGATTCTTTTGAAAATTTAGCTTCTTTGCTCTAGTTTGAGCAAGCTTAGGGTTCTTCAATCATGTAGAGTCCTAGCAAACAATTAAGTTGTGATTACTTGATTGTTTGTGAATCTTGTGTTCTTGAGTTGACAATTGCAGGTCTAATTGAAGACTTAAGGCCGACGAAAGAAGAGGAATTACCTTGTGAAGGTCATCGACATACACATCTAGAAGTTGTAGAAGTTCAAGTTGATTCTTGGCAGGTCTCAAGGATAGATTTGAATCTAAAACAACTAGATTCATATCATAGGCCAATTCAGAATTGCTTCAACTTTACCACTATCCATTTTGACACCATCACCCGAAACAATATACCCCAAAAATGCAACCTCATGAGTGAAGAAATGGCACTTCTTCACATTAGCATAAAGCCTCTCATTTCTCAACAAATCAAATACTTTTCTCAAATGCACAAGATGAGAATCTTCATCAGGACTATAAACCAGAATATCATCAAAATAAACGACTACACACTCACCTACACATGGCTTGAGAACATGGTTCATAAACCTTATGAATGTGCTAGGTGCATTGGACAACCCGAATGGCATTACAAGCCACTCATATAAGCCATCTCTAGTTTTAAAAGCTATTTTCCATTCATCCCCAGGCTTCATCCTAATCTGGTGATATCCACTCCTCAAATCAATCTTGGAAAACACCTTTGCCCCATGTAATTGATCAAGCAAGTCATCAAGCCGTGGAATGGGGAATCTATAATCAATGGTGATCTTGTTAATGGCTCGGCTATCAACACACATTCTCCATGAACCATCTTTCTTTGGCACTAAAAGAGCGGGAACTGCACAAGGAATTAAACTCTCTCGGATCAACCCTTTTTGCAACAAGTCCTCCACTTGTCTTTGCAACTCCTCATACTCTTTAGGGCTCATTCTATATGCTGGTTTATTAGGCAACACCGAACCTGGAATGAGATCAATTTGGTGTTGAATGTCTCTCAAGGGAGGCAAACCAGCTGGAATATCATTCGGGAACACATCTCCATATTCCTCAAACAATGGCAGCAACTTTGGATGCATATTCGAACCCTTCACATCACCATTTTCATCAAATACAACCAAAGCAAAAGCAATAGGCTCACCTCTAAGCTCTCGGGTCAACTCCTTTCTAGACATGAGCAAGGCTTCTCTCTTTGGTGTAGGAGTAATATTTGGCTTCAATGGAGCCAAAGTGATCTTTCGGCCATTCACTCTCAAAGTGTAAGTGTGAGCACGGCCATCATAGACAACATGCCTATCATACAACCATGGACTTCCAAGTAGCAAGTGACAAGCATCCATGGGAACAACATCACACTCAACCTCATCCGAATAGTGCTTCCCAATAGAAAATGCTACTACACATCTCAATGTCACCCTTAAGTCCGATTCATCTTTCAACCAACTAAGTTTGTATGGTGAGGGATGGGGAGTGGTTTTTAAACCAAGTTTCTCAACCATTTCCACCGAGGCTAAATTCTCAAAACTCCCACTATCAATGATAACCAAACACACTTTTCCTTGGCATGTACACCGAGTATGGAACACATTTTTCCTTCTCCAATCTTCACCCTCTACCACTTGAGCCACTTTGAAACATTGTTGCACTACAATGGACTCTCCTTGATCGGCATAGGTGAGTTCTTCCTCCTCCTCCTCGGGTACTTCCTCAACCTCCTCATTATCATCATCAATTTACTCCACAAGAGTTACAACTCTTCTATTTGGACAATCTGCAGCCATATGCCCAAAACCATGACATTTGAAGCATTTTCTTTCTTGCCTCAACTTAGCTCTTTGGTCATAAACATTGGAAAGAAAAGCATTGAGGGTTGCCAAATCGAGACTATTCAAAACGGAACTAATGGGCCCCGATAGGCCCAAACTAAAACGTGTTCCAAATGAGCTAAAAACATCACAGTGGACTAATCTCACCAAAATGAATATAGTTAGGCCATAAACAATGGAAAAGAAAAGCATTGTGGGTTGCCAAATCGAAGACGATTCAAAACGTCACTAATGGGCCCCGATAGGCCCAAAATAACAAGTGTTCCAAATGTGCTAAGAACTTAACAGTGGACTAATCTCACCAAGATGATTATAGTTAGGCCATAAAGAATGGAAAGAAAAGCATTGAGGTTTTCCAAATCGAAGACGATTCAAAACGGAACTAATGTGCCCCGATATGCCCAGAATAACAAGTGTTCCAAATGAGTTAAAAACATCACAGTGGATTAAGCTCACCAAAATGATTATAGTTAGGCCATAAACAACTTAAAGAAAAGCATTGAGGTTTGCCAAATCGAAGACAATTCAAAACGTCACTAATGGGCCCCGAAAGGCCCAAAATAACAAGTGTTCCAAATGAGTTAAAAACTTCACAGTGGACTAATCTCACCAAAATGATTATAGTTAGGCCATAAACAATGGAAAGAAAACAATTGAGGTTTGCGAAATCGAAGACGATTTAGAACGGAACTAATGGGTCCCGAAAGGCCCAAATTAAAAAGAGTTCCAATTGAGTTAAAAACTTCACAGTGGACTTATCTCACCAAAATGATTATAGTTAGGCCATAAACAATGGAAGAAAGCATTGAGGTTTGCCAAATCGAAGACGATTCAAAACGGAACTAATGGGTCCCGATAGGCCCAAAATAACAAGTGTTCCAAATGAGCAAAAAACTTCAAAGTGGACTAATCTTACCAAAATGATTATAGTTAGGCCATAAACATTGGAAAGAAAAGCATTGAGGGTTGCCAAATCGAGACTATTCAAAACGGAACTAATGGGCCCCGATAGGCCCAAAATAAAAAGTGTTCCAAATGAGCTAAAAACTTCACAGTGGACTAATCTCACCAAAATGATTATAATTAGGCCATAAACAATGGAAGGAAATGCATTGAGGGTTTCCAAATCGAAGACTATTCAAAACGGAACTAATGGGCCCCGATAGGCCCAAAATAACAAGTGTTCCAAATGAGCTAAAAACTTCAAACTGGACTAATCTTACCAAAATGATTATAGTTAGGTCATAAACATTGGAAAGAAAAGCATTGAGGGTTACCAAATCGAGACTATTCAAAACGGAACTAATGGGCCCCGATAGGCCCAAAATAACAAGTACTCCAAATGAGCAAAAAACTTAAAAGTGGAATAATCTTACCAAAAAGATTATAGTTAGGTCATAAACATTGGAAAGAAAAGCATTGAGGGTTGCCAAATCGAAGACGATTCAAAACTGAACTAATGGGCCCCGATAAGCCCAAAATAAAAAGTGTTCCAAATGAGCTAAAAACTTCACAGTGGACTAATCTCACCAAAATGATTATAATTAGGCCATAAACAATGGAAGGAAAAGCATTGAGGGTTTCCAAATCGAAGACGACTCAAAAACGTCACTAATGGGCCCCGATAGGCCCAAAATAAAAAGTGTTCCAAATGAGCTAAAACTTCATAGTGGACTAATCTCACCAAAATGATTATAGTTAGGCCATAAACAATGGAAAGAAAAGCATTGAGGGTTGCCAAATCGAAGACGATTCAAAACGGAACTAATGGGCCCCGATAGGCCCAAAATAACAAGTACTCCAAATGAGCTAAAAACTTCACAGTGGACTAATCTCACCAAAATGATTATAGTTAGGCCATAAACAATGGAAAGAAAAGCATTGAGGGTTGCCAAATCGAAGACGATTCAAAACGGAACTAATGGGCCCCGATAGGCCCAAAATAACAAGTGTTCCAAATGAGCTAAAAACTTCAAAGTGGACTAATCTTACCAAAATGATTATAGTTAGGCCATAAACAATGGAAAGAAAAGCATTGAGGGTTGCCAAATCGAGACAATTCAAAACGGAACTAATGGGCCCCGATAGGCCCAAAATAACAAGTGTTCCAAATGAGCTAAAAACTTCACAGTGGACTAATCTCACCAAAATGATTATAGTTAGGCCATAAACAATGGAAAGAAAAGCATTGAGGGTTGCCAAATCGAAGACGATTCAAAACGTCACTAGTGGGGATAGGCCCAAAATACAGTGTTCCAATTGAATTAAAACTTCACAGTGGACTAATCTCACAAAAATGATTATTGTTTGGCCATAAACAATGGAAAGAAAAGCATTGTGGTTTGCCAAATCGAAGACGATTCAAAACGTCACAAATGGACCCCGATAGGCCAAAAATAACAAGTGTTCCAAATGAGCTAAAAACTTCACAGTGGACTAATCTCACCAAAATTATTATAGTTAGGCCATAAACAATGGAAAGAAAAACATTGAGGGTTGCCAAATCGAAGACGATTCAAAACGTCACTAATAGGGTTAGGCCCAAAATAAAAAGTGTTCCAATTGAGCTAAAACTTCACAGT
>AWUE01024289.1:0-22998 GCA_001974825.2 Corchorus olitorius
GTACAATGAAGATGTTTTGTGTGATGTTCTACCAATGCAAGCATGTCATGTACTACTTGGTCGACCATGGCAATTTGACAACAAGGTACATCATGATGGTGAGGCCAATCAGTATACTTTCATGTGTGGTAAGAAGCCTTTTACTTTAATTCCTTTATCACCTCAAGAAGCTTTAAAGGATCAATTGAAATTGAGGGATGATTTTGCTAAATTAGAATCTGAATATAGGGCTCAAGAAAAGATAAAACATACTAATTCTAGTTCTAATTGTGTTGAAAACAAGGCTGTTTTGGTTGATAGTTCTAAGAAAGTTGTTAAAGAGTGTATGTTAGCTACTAAGAGTGAGATTAAGAATGCTTTGAATAATAATTCTGTTTTGATCTTGCTTATGCTTAAAAATACACTTCTTGCTACTAACAACTTGGATGGAGAGCTTACAAGCAACATTGTTTCTTTTTGGAGTGATTATGCATATTTGTTTCTTGAGGAGATTCCTAGTGGTTTACCACCAATTAGAGGGATTGAACATCAAATTGACTTCATCCCTGGGGCGCAAATTCCAAACAAGCCAGCATATAGGACAAACCCTAATGAAACAAAGGAGTTGGAGAAACAAGTTGGAGAGTTGCTAGAAAAGGGCTATGTGCGCGAGAGTCTTTCTCCATGTGCAGTTCTTGTTTTGCTTGTTCCTAAAAAGGATGGAACTTAAAGAATGTGTGTTGATTGTAGGGTAATAAACAACATAACAGTTAAGTATCACCGCCCTATTCCTAGATTAGATGATATGCTTGATGAATTGCATGGTTCTTGCTTATTTTCAAAGATTGATCTTAAGAGTGGATATCATCAAATTCGCATGAAAGAGGGTGATGAATGGAAAACTGCTTTTAAAACTAAGTTAGGATTGTATGAATGGTTAGTTATGCCTTTTGGATTAACTAATGCACCTAGTACTTTCATGAGATTAATGAATCATGTTTTAAGAGCTTATATTGGAAAGTTTGTTGTTGTTTATTTTGATGATATACTTGTGTATAGCCGCAACTTAGAGGAACATATTGAGCATTTGAGATGTGTTTTAGATGTACTTAGGGTTGAGAAGTTGTATGCTAACCTTAAGAAGTGCACCTTTTGCACAAACAAGCTTGTTTTCGTTGGTTTTGTGGTTTCTGCGCAAGGTATACATGTTGATGAGGAGAAGATCAAAGCCATCAAGGATTGGCCAATCCCCACCAACGTTGGTCAGCGAGATCCTTCCATGGCTTGGTCGGATTCTATAGGAGGTTTGTGAAGGATTTTAGCACCTTAGCCGCCCCTATTACTAGTGTGATGAAGAAGAATGCACCATTCAAGTGGGGAAAAGAGCAACAATAAGCATTTGAGGCTTTGAAGGATAAACTAACTAATGCTCCTTTGCTTGTTTTACCTAACTTTAACAATACTTTTGAGATTGAATGTGATGCTTCAGGTGTAGGTATTGGCGCAGTGCTCATGCAAGGAGGGAAACCCGTGGCATACTTTAGTGAGAAGTTGAATGGGGCTGCGTTGAACTATCCTACATATGATAAGGAGTTGTATGCTCTTGTTAGAGCATTACAAACTTGGCAGCATTATTTGTGGCCTAAGGAGTTTGTGATTCACACGGATCATGAGAGCTTGAAGTACTTAAAGGGCCAACAAAAGCTGAATAAGAGTCATGCTAAGTGGATTGAGTTCATTGAATCCTTTCCATATGCGGTGCGCTACAAGAAAGGTAAGGAGAATGTTGTAGCCGATGCTTTATCAAGGAGATATATTTTACTTTCCATGCTTGATTCTAAGTTTCTTGGATTTGAGTTTATTAAAGACTTATATGCTAGTGATGCTTACTTTAGTGATGTGTTTAAAGCATGTGAGAATTCTGGATTTGGGAAGTATTATAAGCATGATGGATTTTTGTTTAAAGAATCTAGATTGTGTATACCTACTTGTTCTTTGCGTTTTGTGCTTGTGAGGGAATCGCATGAGGGTGGTTTAATGGGTCACTTTGGTGTTGATAGAACATATGAGATATTGCATGAACACTTCTTTTGGCCTAAGATGCGATATGATGTAGGAAAGCATGTTTCTAGTTGCATTACTTGTTTGCAAGCTAAATCTACATCTAAACCTCATGGTTTGTATACTCCTTTGCCTATTCCTCATGAACCATGGACTAATATTAGCATGGATTTTGTTTTAGGATTACCTCGTTCTAGGAGATGTAAAGATTCTATCTTTGTGGTTGTTGATAGGTTTTCTAAGATGGCACACTTTATTGCATGCACTAAAACTGATGATGCCATTAATGTAGCTAATTTGTTCTTTAAAGAGATTGTTAGACTACATGGAATGCCTAGGACGATTGTGAGTGATAGAGATGCTAAGTTCTTAAGTCACTTTTGGAGAACTTTGTGGGCTAAGTTAGGTACTAAGTTGTTATTTTCAACTACTTGTCATCCTCAAACCGATGGACAAACTGAAGTAGTTAATAGGACTTTGTCTACCTTACTTAGAGCATTGATTAAAAAGAACTTAAGAACTTGGGAAGATTGTTTGCCTCATGTTGAATTTGCATACATTAGAAGCATACATAGTACAACTGGATTTTCACCTTTTGAATGTGTGTATGGCTTTAATCCTTTAACTCCATTGGATTTGTTGAGTTTACCTTTGAGTGTGCAAGTTGACATGGATGGGCAACGCAAGGCAGATTTTGTTAGGGATTTTCATGCAAAGGTTAGAGCTCAAATTGAGAAGAAAACACAACACTACATGAAGAATACTAACAAGGGACGCAAAGAGGTCATCTTTGAACCCGGAGATTGGGTTTGGTTGTAACTAAGGAAGGAAAGGTTCCCTGAGAAGAGGAAGTCTAAGCTGTTACCTCTCGGAGATGGTCCATTCCAAGTCTTGCAGAGGATCAACAACAATGCCTACAAGCTAGATCTTCCTAGTGAATATGGTAATGTAAGTGCTACTTTTAATGTCTCGGACTTATCCTTGTTTGATAATGATGCAGATTTGAGGACAAATCCTTTTCAAGGGAGAGGGGATGATGCGCCAAGGACTCATCATGGTCTTGAAGAGTATAATGGAGATCATGGAGAGGATGTGCATATGCGGCAAGGAGGCTTGGAGAAGCTTGAAGATGCTAAGGAAGAAGTTTCAAGCTCATCGGAGTTGCCTAAGATTCCATTTGATCCATTGAAGATGCCATTAGGCCCAATGACAAGGACAAGAGCTAAAAGGTTCAAGGAAGCTTTGTTTGGCCTCATTAGAGTTCATCTTGAAGAGTTTAAAGCCATCGGAAATCATTTGAAGCCCATTGGAGATCATCAACAAAGGAATATTCCCATCGATTCCAAGTTGTGCATTCTTCTTGAAATCGATGAGCATTAGGTCATTAGAGTTGTAATTTGGCCATTGTGGGCTTAATTCTATCTTAGATTAGTTATTTATTTAGTTAAGAACCTTATTTGGGTTGGGCCTTGTTTAATTAAGTCCAATCCTTAGCTAATTTTCTATTGGTTGTATTTTTGGATAGTTTCTAGAAGCTTCATTAGGGTTAGCCAACTATGGCTATTGAGGAGGCGGTTTAGGGGGTTTTCTAAGGGGGGGTTGCGGAAGGCTTTGCCTATATAAAGGCTCTACCTCCCTTTTGTAAATACAAGTTAAGTTTTCAATAAAGAATTTGAGGTTATTCACCCAATTTGATTATCTTAGCTTCATTGTTCTAGTTTGAGCAAAAATTTAGGGTTCTTCAATCTTGTAGAGTCCTAGCAAACAATTAAGTTGTGTTGCTTGATTGTTTGTGAATCTTGTGTTCTTGAGTTGACAATTGCAGGTCTAATTGAAGACTTAAGGCCGACGAAAGAAGAGGATTCACCTTGTGAAGGTCATCGATCTACCCATCTAGAAGTTGAAGAAGTTCAAGTCGAGTTTGATAGATTTTCAAGGCTAGATTTGAATCTAATACAACTAGATTCGTATCACCGAGCCACTTGCCCGGCCATCTGTGAAACCTGCCCGGTCAAGCTTGCCCTCCTCCGCGCCATTCCATTCCTCAGTCGCGCTACCTGCCCGGCCCTGCCCAACACTACCTGCACCAGCCGCGCCTCATGCCCGGCTAGAACCGGCCACAGTTGAGCAAAGCCATGGAAGCACCACGCCATCCCATGCTTCTACTCAGCCACATCCGGCCATTGCCGCGCCACCACCAAGCCACAACCGGCCATCCACCGAGCCACATCGAGTTTACACCAAGTTAGGACCGGCCATCACCGTGCCATTACTGGCCAAATGCTTTGCAAGCCCTGCCAACACAGAGCCACCATCAGTCATGCCCGTGCCATCACCATTCCAAGCCGCCACATACACTTTGATGATTTCAAATCTTGATAAAATTCAACTTGAAGTTCTCATAGCCATCAATGATACTCTCAAGATCATTATGGATTTGTTGAAGGAATATATCCATAGTTCCTTCACCCTTGAAGAATAATTTCTTTAAGGCAGTCTAGCCAAAGACCTTAAAGAAAGGCGCTTATTGGGAGGCAACCCAATGATTTCACATGAAGGAACCAAAGGAAAGAAAATGGAGCTTAATTTGGACAATTGCAAGATGATTCGCGGATGGAGCTTATGCCTACAAATAGAGAAGCTTTCTTTAACTCTATCTTTTTAATTTCCCTTGCATTATTTTGTCTTGATTGATTATTGCTTTGATTGCTTGCCTATTCTTTGATGTGATTTAGTTGTTTGTTTTAGTTTTTATTTTATGCATTTAAATAACCGCACTTTTTAAGCATGCTCATGTGTTTTCACATTGAGGACAATGCGTCTTAAGTGTGGGGGAGAGAGTCTAGTTTAATAGGGAGTCTGCATACATTAATTGATCATAATCTTAATCAATGCTATAATTTTTTAGAAAATTTGAAATTTTTGCATATATTGAGTGATTGAAGTGCTTATGATTGATAATGCTTAGAATTTTTAAGGATGCTTTATTTGATTGATTGATTTTTAAAATGATATCTTATTTCTTAGAATTAGTTATAATTAGAGTTTTGCGATATGATCTTATTGTTCATCATTTCTATGATTGCCTATTTCTAGAACTTGTGTTTAATTTTTATTGAAATTACAATTATGAAAGTATGTTATGGATATGTCAAGAACAAGTGTGGCAGACTACTTATATAAAAGGGTAGTTAAGAAAATTGTTTTCATAAAAAGAAGTGTTTTCATGCAAGAGGAGAAGAGGTATTTTTGTTTATAAAAAAAAATCAATCCATTGTTGTCACTCTTTTCTTTAACAAAAGGAGTTAGTAACCCTTGGAACCGTGACCAAGAAAGGGGCTAGACACCGCTGCGCTGCATAGTGGCTCTACCAGAGCAGGAGTTTTTCACTCTGTCTCAAAAAGGAAAAGAGGATAAGAGGCATGGAATTGCAGAAATATTGTCCCTCTGAAAAAATAAAAAGAAGGAGTCCTTCTAGAGTGCTAGTAGCCTCAAAAATGGGAGTTCGTAACCCAAAATCATGAACACTTCAAGGTTAGTAACCTAAATTTTCTAAAAACCAATTACCCTTTGAAAATTTATTATAACCCACGAAAACCCTTGATTTGTATCCATGAAATGCATTCCTTTGAGTAATGGAGATAAAGATGAAGACATAAGCTTAAGGAAAGAAGTAATTATAGGATATGATGAATAATGAGTGATTAGAACTACTTTAATTATGGTTACTTAAGAATAAAGATGCTTGCTATTTCTTGATCTTTCGAATTGAGTGCTCTTATGATTCTTTGTTATTTTGATTTCATAATTACGTTAATCCTTAATATGTGTATGCATTCAAAGTTTTTGAAAGGTTTAAACTAAGATGGAATTTTGATTTACATTAATTTAGAGTCTATCTTATAATTTGTTTTTCATAGTTTTCTACACTAGTTTGCTAGGGACTAGCAAAGGTTTAGTGTGGGGGAATTATGATTGAGCTAAAATCTACCCTATTTTTATGATCATTTTCCTATGCTTTTTGCTATTTTTATGTGTATTTTAACCCTATTTTATAAGTATTTGTGTTTTTAGGTCTTGAAGACAAGAAAAGTGGAAACTTATTGTTTTTCACTCTTTTTGGAGCTATTTTGATGACTTTTTACTCAAATATGGACTTAGCAATTTTGAGTATGGATTTGGAGATCCGAAGTTCGTGCTTGAAGACTTATTGAAGATAATTTGAAGATTTGAAGACTATTGAAGAATTATCTCAAGAGGCAAGAATTGAAGATTGAAGCTTTAAATTGCGAAGGATTGAAGACAAGTCATGAATAAGCCCGGAAGCTAAGGAATTTTGGATATTTTATATGGGATAATACTCAGTCCATAATTGGAATTAAAATCCCAATTAATGCAGCCTATATCCAAAGAAATATCCAATTCCCGCTTATTCCCGCTTCCAGTCCTAACAGGATTAGGATTCAGCGCAATCTCGGTAGAAAAATTATACCTTTATGCTCAAATGTCCGTTTTAGGCCCATGACTAGGTGTTGGAAAGCTAACTCTGAGATCTACAACTTTCCTTTGAAGTCCAAGACCCAGTTCTACCATCTTCAAGCCTAAAATCACCGTCGAAGTCCCTGCACGAATCCAGAATTTTTTAGGATCCTATTTTGACTAGGATTTTGGTTCTCGGAAGACTTTTAAGCCAACTTGGATACCAAGCCAGCCTCTAAACTGTCCTAGACTCCTATCCTACTTAGAATTGGATTTCCTAGGGTTATTTCCACTATAAATAGCCACCCTATGTAACACAAATCATAAACCCACATACTTTTCACATATCACATAGTTTTAGATTTATTCTTCTAGTTTTAGTTTTTAGGCAAGGGTGCCGCCACCCTCTCTAACCATAGAGGGGTGCGACATACCTAGGGATTTTGTAAGGAGATTTCGCCCCTCCAAGGTCTTGTAAGTTTTCTTAAGCCCTCTCATGGATTTTCCTAAATCCATGAGTAGCTAAATTCTTAATACTTCTTATCCTTTGGTGAATTCAATCAATTAATATGGTGAGATTTCTGTTCTTATAATTTGGTATTTTATTTTTGATAGATAGCATGTTAAACTCTGTTTTATTACACGATCTTGATTTTTATTGATTTATAACGGCCGATAAAGAGGTAATTTGAGAGATCGTTGGCTAGATCAAGCAATACTATTGACGCATGAGTTTGATTGTTTATAGCGAATTGATGACGATTGACGTCGCGTCAATGAGTTTTGCATGCCAGTAATCAGATTTATTTGATTGTTGTATGGTTTTACTTGTTAAGCATGTGTGAAAGAACTAATAATAGTTGCTCTTAATGCTTTGTTTCATAGCAATTCTTTAAGCCTTGACGGGTAATTGATTTGTTAGGAAATAAAAGGGGTAATTTAAGCTTTGACAGGTAATCTTATCTAAATAGCATGTTAGGGTTTCCCTAGATCAGTTATCATCAGGGATTTAATATTGAATTCATCTTTTAAGTCAAGGATCCATAATTAATTTAATTGTTTTCTACCATTGGAGAAGAAGTATGCCTTATAATTATTGTTTTCTTTCTTAATTGCCATAGATTTAGATTTAATTTACTTTTCTTTGTTTTTAGCTTAATAGTTTAATTGTTTTCTTTTCAATTGTTATTTTTAATCCCCTGTTTTACGCAAAGCTTTTGAGAGATTTTTAAGGATTGCATCTTTAGATAAAGTCTACTCCCCTTCTCTGTGGGATCGACCACTGGTTGCCCTATCTACTTAGTTAGGATTTTGTGGGGATTATTTTTATGATTGATGACGACCGATCACCGAGCCAGAGTGCTCAAGATTGTTTGGGTTTGGTTTAGGGTTGATTGTTAGATTGGGTTGAGAGATTGAGAGAGAGTTTTCGATAATTATGTGTGATGTAATTTTCTATAACTAGTGGGTTTCTCTTCTCCTCCGTGGACGTAGGCAAGTTCAGTGCCGAACCACGTAAATTCTTGTTTTTCAGTGGATGATTTATTATTTTAGTTTCTTCCGCTTGCATGATTAATTTGCTAGATTATAGTTTGGGATATCCGGGTTACGTCAATTGGTATCAGAGCTCAGGTTGAATGGATTGGAGGTTGCCCGGTAGTCCAAACTTGTGTTATGGTTTATCAGGTTGGTTGTCATAGAGATTGACAAATTTCGTTGCTTGATGATTGTTTTGAAGATTGCATGTTGGCTTTTCAAATCAGATTTCGATGAAAAACAAGATCGAATTCAGAATTGAAGTTGAAGATGATGCAGTGAAGCTGAAGACACATAAGAGAAGATCGCTTGAAGATTGTGAGACTTTCATTGTAGGTGGAGCCAAGCATGTCCTTGAAGATTGAAGATTGAAGATTTGATGGAATTTGAGTCAAGGTGGAGATTGTTAGGATTTTGACTCAAATCCTAGTCAGATTTGGATAGGGATTTTTAGGCATATTGCTTGGTGGACAAAAAGGCTTGGTAAGCAAGAATCCTAGTAGGAAAGGGATTCTTGGAGGCTAAGTTTCTGCTGGTATAAATAGAGAGTTTCTCTATAGTTTTGTACGCTTGGAGAAAAAATGTAATTCAAGGGTTAGATTTGGGTGGAGGCACCCCATAGGACAAAAGGATGATCCTCATGGGTGTGTGTGTGTGTGTGATTGTTTGGTTTGGTAGGTGTGATGATTGATTTGTTGAGACCGAGCGAGAGTGCTCAAGATTGTTTGGGTTTGGTTTAGAAATGATTGTTAGATTGGGTTGAGAGATTGAAAGAGAGTTATTGATAATTATGTGTGATGTAATTTTCTATAACTAGTGGATTTTTCTTCTCCTCCATGGACGTAGGCAAGTTCAGTGCCGAACCACGTGAATTCTTGTTTTTGTGTGGATGATTTATTATTTTAATTCCTTCTGCTTGCATGATTAACATATATATATATATATATATATATGTATGGCAAATTTGAGCATTTGAAAAAATATGTGTAGACACCCCATTTTGGCTAACCCAATTTATTTTAGAGCTTATACGATTTTGCTTCGTTTAAATACCAGGGCCTCTTGGTAATCGGTTTGGGTCTTGATTAGCATGCTCATTTTCCTTATTTTGCTAAGTCCATTCAATTTATTACATTTTACTCATTAACCACATTAGTCATATTCATGTTCATTTCGTATTAAACATGTTCTTTTTCTTTTGCTCTCATGTTCATTTCTTATTTATCTACTAGTCACCTATAGTTAGGTGCACATCTCTTTGGATCACAACTCATGATCATGCATTGGTGCATAAAAATCTTTTTGTTATTTTATTAACTCCCTTTGTCAAAAGGACTTATTTTATCAGGTACTTAACTTACAAGAGTGTGCTCAATTTGAAATTCCAAAGCTTAGAATGCAAAAGCCCAAATGTTTATTGAATAAAAGAAGAATACTACAAAAGAAAAAGTAACTTGTTTACAATTATAACAGTGGCCTATTCTTCTTGTACAAAGTCAGGAAGTGGATCTTGCTAACAAGTTTTCCTTTGCTTGAATCACCCATCGTATACCCTTGCATCACTCACGAAGTTACGGCAACTTGATAGTGCATTAGATGGAATTTGTTTTAACCCTGCAGGTTAGTGGAAAGGAAAGTATGCAGAGATGAACTGTATTCCCAGGCTTAAGACACAAGCGCCATTAGTTGGTGAATATGCCATAATACTCCAATGGAAAAAGCAACAACAAGTCAATAGGCAAATGGCAAAAATCATAAGGACAATATCCAGCATGAATCATCACACAAAACAGCAAGGGGAATAACAAGGAATGGAGAGCACAAAACAGTGAGGAGCTATATAATGTATTGCAGCAAACATGCAAGGATGGAGCAGACAAGCCTGGGAAAAGATTTGTTTACAGGCTTTAGGGATTGAGAGGGCCAGGATTGAATTCAAGACCTCATCATCCCATCAAAGCCATGAAGAGATGAATGCATGAAGGATGATCCCCAAAATAGTGAGACATAGCAAAATAAGGGCAAGTGAAAGCTAATTCAATCTGTTCAAAAATGTCAATTAAGCAAGCAGTTGGTATGAAGCCAGCAAGCAAATTGGATGCAGAAACACAAACCAAAGAAAAATGATTTCTTCTCAGGCTCATGGCATCATCATTTAAGCAGCTAAGGGTCGAAATGCAGCAAGCATGACAATAGAGAAAACAAGACATATCAAACTCAACAAGATTCAATTGCTCAGTACAATGAGGTTCAAAGGTAACAATGGCAGTAAATATTCAGGGTCAAGATTGCACTATCATTCCAATGATTTGATAGCATTCATTCAGTACATAAGTGACCAAAACTATGAAGACATCTAGTGTGTCCATATGTCAGCCACATAATTCAGTAGGGCATTTACAAGTGAGAAAGAATGGATGAATTAAGAACAGTGGCAAAGGCTAACAAGCAGTTTTACAAGCCCGGGCAACAAAGCAAAGTAGAATATTGTCATTAAAAGATAAACCAGGGCATCATAAAGGAAAACCAACTAAGCAGAATGCAAAGTTAAAGGGGTCAAGGTCAATAGAATAAGTCTAATAGATCGGTGGTGAATGGTTAAGTGCGGACATGTGCAGTAAAAACAAATCAAGCCAATCACAGGATCGAGCCCATGAAGTGAATGTTTTCAAAGTCAAACAGATCAATGGATATTACCTGAGGGAATTTCTTCCAACGGCTATTTGTGCCAGCTCATCACAGAAACAGTTTAGTTTTCCTCTTTTTAGCTAACAACTTGTTAGAAGACAAAAGTGATAAGCAGAATACAATTTCAGCAACGAGAAAATCAATAGAAAAATGAAGAAGAAGGAGAATCCAAGGGATTAAATCGCTGACCTACAGAGACAGCACATCAAGCCCATCATTCCCATCCATATCGGCTCCAACAGAATACAAAAAAAAATAATAGAAGAAAAATAGGAAAAAGGGAGGATCGTTGGATAATTAGGGGAAAACAAATCGAATGGGGAAAAGGAAGGGAAATGAGCCTTTAAATAGCTCATTCCCAGTCTCCAACAGGGGATCGAAAAGGGAAGAGAAAATTTAGGGTTCTTGGTTTTCTCTGGTTTTTTTCAAAAAAAAAAAAGGGAAGTAAACAAGGACGATATGGGTAAGACGGAGAAGAGCAAAATTCTTGCTTGAAAGGAACCACACCTTGTTCTTGACTTCAAGGGCTAGATCCATCCATTTTTATGTTTTCTTGATACTTTGTTTGAGGGCTTTCGGGTTTCAAAGAATGAGGATTTAAAAAATTGAAGCTAGTTTTAAAAAAAGGGAGTTTCTCTTCTTCCATTAGGCTAAGACGAGATCTGCAAAAAAGGGGGGTTCAGATCTAGGGTTTCGGGTTTGGTAAAAGAGAAGAGGTCGAGGAAGAAGAAGAGGGAAGGCTGTTGCTATAAACTCACACTCCCCTCAAAACGACAACGTTTTGGTGAGCCTCCTTTCCAATTTCTTCAATTGAATTCATCTTGTTTTAATTTGTTGCGATTTGGGCCTGTTTGTTTGGTAGTATTGAATTTTGTTTATAATTTCTTAATTGATGAAGTTTCTCTTAATTAAATTCTATGAATTTATATTGTTATGGTGGTGGTTTGATGTTTAGAGTGATAATTTTAGCTAAAAGTTTAAATTTTTATTGAAAAAGCTTGGTCTTTGGTTAATATAATATGGTTGATTATATATTTGTTTATCATTCCTTTTTTTTTTGCTTTAATGATTTATTTTGGTGAAAATTTATGTCTAAAGGGCTTTAATTGCTATTTTCATGTTAAAGTTATGATTTTTGTTTGCTATAATGTGATGAAATGGATAAAAAATGACTAGAATTTGATTATAATTATTTCCTTTGAATTTTGATTTAGACTTGAAAGAAAAATCAAGCCTTTGATTTCAAGTTCTGATTTTTAAAATATGATTGATTCAAAGATGGATTCATGATCTCTTTTTGAGTTGATGTTGAGTATAAAAAATGAAACCTTTGATTTAAAGCTCAAATTTTTAAATTGAAATTAGCTTGATAATTGAGTTTCATGTCATTATGAGCTAATTTTAATTTTAAAATCTAAGCTTCGAATTTAAAGGCCTAATTATTTAGATTAAAGGTCAACTCAAGGAGGGATTAGTGAATCTATTTTTTTTGAATTAATCTTAGTTCAAGAATCAAAACTTGGATTTAAAGGCTTAATTTTCTTTTAGTTTATATTAAACTAAGGAAATGGTTTTAATTCTTGATATTCAATAACTTGTATTTAGGTTCATTTAAAGACTTAGATTCGTTTTTGTATTCAATTAGGTGCCTGAAGTGTTCAACTTAATTCACATAAGGACTCAAACTTGTTCCCTTGTTCACCTAGGTCCCTGATTGGCATCTTAATTTATATTTTGATTTGATTGAGCCCCCTGATCTTGATTTTATTTATCTTTTGTTGTAATTTGCTCCTTAATTTGTGGTATGCATAATATAATTGTGCAATTGGGTCGACGTTTTGCATATTTTATACTTTTTGCTCTCCTGAATTATGCTAATTGTTTACTTGATGTGCAGAAATGTCTCAGTCAGTCCAATTCGACCCTTAGGCTTCCATTTCTTTAAGTCATTTGTTGTTTAGATTATTGGCTTAATTAAGCCTTTGAATTTGTAATAATTAGTAATTAGTGGAAAAGTAAAGATCAATCATATGCATTCATGTCATGCACGTTATATGTCACCTTGATTATGCTCATAATGCATTAACATTTGTCTTTTGCCGAGATGAAAGACCTTTCAGATAAATATACTCGGGTACGAATTTCTGGGAGTCCCTTCTAGACCGGTCTCTTCCGTAAATACCCCCATAATGCGTGGGAAGGGTTTATGGAGTTGACTTTGGGTAGACTTGTGTTAATGCATGTAATTAAAAAATGATCTTTCATGCATTTTAATTGCCATTCATGCGAGTTAGCTAAATACGAATCAGTAAACAACCGTCTTTTACGATGACAGGTGGGTCCCAAGTAAATGTACTCGGGTACGAATTCTTGGTCCCCGCTCCGAGATTGAATTATTCCCTAGATACCCCCATAATGCGTAGAAAGGGTCTCGAGATAATTTCAAGTATACCACTGTTTACTGATAAACTAAAATTTACCAATTTATGCATCATCTGCATTCATAGTTTCCCTCCTAGGGATTAATGAAATTAAGAAAACAAAAATCGCCTTTTCCTTTAAAAGCAACCGTATTTTGTTAAACTCATAGGATTTAGTTAGACCCGAGGTACCATCATTTGACGGGCATTTGGGGGTGTCGATCCTTCCCCAAATGTGATGGACTCCCGAACCTAGGTATAGGTTGTACGACCGGACTTTAAGTTTAGCGGGTCCATTGCCGAGCTTTGGATATAACTAGACTTAGGAGGTCATTAGGTGACTAATCACACCTCAGAATTTTGATTAGTGGCGACTCCTTGTCTAAGTTGTTTCGGCAGGGTTCCCCGGACCCGAACGTTTTGACAATATGTATAAGAGATATTTTTTTTACCCTTTTGACTATTGCCCCCTGCATGGAAATCCGATTAGCATGAAGGAAGTTCCATGCATTAGAGAATAAAATAATATGATTAGTAAAGAATGCTTTGCAAGAAGCTACCGTATAGAGAATTCTTTCTGAAGATGGGTGCTCGCATAAGAGCTACCGTATAGAGTATTCTTTCTGAAGAAGTGTCCTCACATAAGAGCTACTGTATAGAGTATTCTTTCTGAAGAAGGGTGCTCACATAAGAGCTACCGTATAGAGTTCAAAATGTATCTTTTCTAATATTGGAGTATGGAGTTCTGTGTATCAAAATTCATCCCCCTTTGTGTATTAAAGCATTAGAGCAAGAGGCTAGGAACATCATAGCCTTATAAGTAATATAGGCTGTCTGCATCATAACAAGTTAGAGTTGCAAGTGGCATCAAAGGCCGGCGGCATTATAGCCAAATATTGGGCTCTTGATATCTTCGTGTAGTCTCTACCAAGTCAACGTGCTTACATCGTTCTTTGGGAGCTTCTTTAATTTGTAACAATTATAGGAATGTTTACCTTCTCCTTCTAAAGTGGATGGATTTGGCTTTCTTCATTGCATTTTTTACGTTGTGGCGCAAACCTTTCAGGAAACGGTGGTCAACCGTAAATAGTTTCCATCTTTTTCATCCCTTTGAATCTTGGTCGAGGTCGAAAAGCTTTTGATGATGAAGTAGGTCGATCCTCCTTACTCTTGGCCAAAATCTCCTCATCACTTAGCACTAGCACATTGGGTACAACAACTGGTGGTGGCATCGTAGGGAAAATAGGTGCAGAAGGTGGTGATACTAAAGGAGGTAACAGAACAACAGGTGACTTCATCTCTCGTGCACTCCATGGTTGGTTTGCTTCGTGTTCCTTCAAATTAGTCCCATATCCTTGTGAGTCAGGCGCTCCTGTGTTGTTCATGCATCTTTGGATCGGATTTAAGGGTGATTGCTGAAATTGGGATGTTGGTTGATTCACCACGTGATTCGAGACCCAATGCTGAACTAGATTGGCCAAGGAGGTAATGGCCAAATTAACTTGGTCAAATCGATCTTTGATCCCTCGGAGAAATTCTGGCTTAGGCTCACTTATTGACAAACTCCGCCTTGTTGTGCTGAATTGATAGATGTTTTCTGCCATCTTGTTCAATAGCTTCCTCGCCTCTTCACGAGTTTTGAATCTCAAACCGCCTCCACTAGTAGCATCAATATTGGTTTTGTCCAATTGAGATAACCCATCATAGAAGTTTTGGATTAAAAACCCTTCACTTAATCCATGGTATGGGCAACTCTTACATAGCTTATTGTAGCTTTCCCAATATTGATACCATGTTTTTTTCTTGTAGCTGGCAACTAGCAGAAATTTTCTTCATAACTTCAGAAATTCTTGAGTTTGGAAAGTACCGTTCCAAGAAGGCTTCTTGTAATTCGCTCCATGAGGTGATGGACTTTGGTGGTAAACTCCAGGACCAATCTTTTGCTCTACCTTCCAAGGTGGATGGAAAAGTTCGCAGCTTCACTTGTTCATCGGGTATTCCTATGATCAAATCACACTTGGAGTAGAAAGCTCGCAGATGCTCATGTGGATTTTCATGCTCTTCTCCATGAAAAACAGGTAGTAAATGGATCATTCCAGGCTTCAAGTCGTAGGACATATCCATGTCAGGATAATCAATGCAGAGGGGCTTCATCTCATGTGTGAAATTCAATTCCCCTAGGGAACTTGATTGCTCCATTGGATATTTTTCTAGAAAAAACAAAAACTCAAAAGAAAAATTAATAGTAAAAGTTCTTAAACAAAAATTAAAAATAAAAACGGAAAATAAATTTTTTTAACGCAAAATTTTTTTTAAATCGCAGAAACAAATTTTTTTATAAAATTAAAAATGCAATTTTTTTTATAAAAAAATGAAAAAAACTAAGAAACAATTCTTGGGATTAGTCTTTTCCTTCCTTCCCCAGCAACGACGCCAAAATTTATGATCGGTCGTCGGCAATCATAAAAATAATCCCCACAAAACCTAACTAAGTAGATAGGGCAAGTAGAGGTCGAATCCCACAGATAAGGGGAATAGACTTATCCAAAGATTAAATCTTAAAGAATTTTCTCAAGAGAATTACTCAAAAACAGGGGATTAAAAATAGCAATTATAAAGAAAATAATTAATCTAAAAACAAAGCTGAGAAAATTAAATCTAAACTATGGCAATTAAGAAAGAAAACAATACTAAGAAAACATATTTCTTCTCCAATGGTAGAAATCAATCAATTTAACTACAGATCATTTATATAAAAGATGAATTTAATATTATATTCTTGATGATAATTGGTTTAGGGAAACCCTAACATGTATTTTAGATAAAGATCCTTCTCAGGTTAAATTATCCCTTTTATTACATAACAACCAACTTCCTTCTCGGGGTGGAAGGTTGCCAAGAACAAAGCATTAAGAACAATTATTTTTCACACATGCTTAACAAGTAAAACCAAACTTATAAATAAGGTTTAACAATCCCATTGGACGCTTACCTCAGCTGCTCCAATTTGTTACCAAACAATCAAACTTAAGTTACTCACTCCTAGCTTGATTTAACATTAAGTCTATCAAATTATATCATTATAGGCCTTTTAAATCAATAATCATCAAGATCATAAAATTAAAACAGGGATTAATAAACTTTCAATCAAGAACAAATATCAAATTATAAGCACACAAATCTCACAATAATTAATTGATTAGATTCACCAAAGGATAAGATGTATTAAGCATTCAGCTACTCATGGATTTGGGAAAATCCATGAGAAGCATAAGAAAACTTACAAGACTTGAAGGCGAAATCCTCCCTTGCAATCCCTAGAGTTGCCGCACCTCTCTATGCAAAGAGAGGGTGCGACACCCTAGACCTAAAACTAGAGAAAAAAGAAAACTAAGAAAGGTAGAAGAATAGAATTATGAGAGATTGTTTTCTAGGGTTACATAAGGTGGGTATTTATAGTGGAAAAATAACCACTTATACTTAGGATAGGACTCTAGGACGTTTTAGGGGCTGACTTGTTCTCCAAGTTGGCTTAAAAGTCTTCCTAGAATCGAAATCCAAGTGAAAATAGGACTTTAGAAAATTCTGGAATCGCACAGTAACTTCGACAGCAATTTCGGGCTTGAAGATGACAGAAATGGGCTTTGGGCTTCAAAGCAAAGTTGTAGATCTCGGAGTTAGCTTTCCAACGCGTACTCACGGGCCTAATTTGGAGGTCTGAGCAGAAATTTATGGCCTTTTTACCGAAACTGCGCTGAATCCTTATCCAACTAGGATTAATATGCGGGAATTCGATATTTCCTTGGGCTTGTGCGGCACAAATTGGGATTTTAACTCCAATTGTGGGCTTATATGGGCTGAGTATTATTCCATATAAAATATCCAAAATTCCAAGGCTTCCGGGCTTCAGGGTCTTCTCGATAGCTTATCTTCAATCCTTCGCGATATAAGCTCAATCCTCAATTCTTGCTTCTTGAAATAATTCTTCAATGGTCTTCAATTCTTCAAATTATCTTCAATAAATCTTCAACCACGAGCTTCAAATCTCCAAATCTTCACTCCAAATTGCTAAGTCTATATTTGTGCAAAAAGTCATCAAAATACCTCCAAAAATAGTGAAAAACTACAAGTTTCCACTTTTCTTGTCTTCAAGACCTAAAAACACAAATACTTACAAAATAGGGTTAAATCACACATAAAAATACTAAAAAGTATAGGAAAATGTTCATAAAAATAGGGTCTATTTTGCCTCGATCAGAGGTGGTACTTCGCGAGCACCGTATGCCTTTGACATTGAAAGCGAGTGATAGTTTCGCGAACACCATATGCTTTTGACATTGAAAGAGGCACGAACACCATAATGAAAGAAGGTGATAGTCTCGCAAACACCATAAGCCTTTGATATTGAAAGAGGGTGAAAGTTTCGCAAACACCATATGCCTTTGACATTGAAAGAGGGTGATAGTTCCGTGAACACCATATGCCTTTGACATTGAAAGAGGCGTGAACTCCATATGTCTTGGACATCGCGAGCACCACATCACAAATACCTAATACGACAAGGGCTTATCATGGACATGAAGATGACAATGAAGATCATGGAAAGGATGAGCATGGAGTGCAAGAAAGCATGAAGGAGCATGAAGATCAAGGAGATATCGTTGAGCATGTTCCAAGCACCAAAAAGATGCCATTTGATCCATTAGAGATGCCTATTGGTCCAATGACAAGATCAAGAGCTAAAAGATTCAAGGATGCACTCATGGGACTTGTTCGAAGTCATTTAAATGATATGAAAGTCATTGATGTGTGATCAGTCGTCAGCAAATCATAAAAATAAAAATCCCAACAATTACTAACTAAAGATAGCTAGGGCAAGTAGGGGTCGATCCCACAGAGAGATAGGTTATTATTCTTTTTCTTAAAACAAAACAAATAAAATAAAGAAGATTTTGAGAGTAAAATTAAATCAAATCAAACTAATAATTAAAACTATCTAAGAAAGCAATCAAGAAAATTAAAGAAAACAATTAATTAAGAAGCAAAAAATAAATTGAGAAAATAATTAAGAGAACCCTCCAACATAGAATTAATATCCCTCTTGACAACAATAACACGGATCATTGATATCTAAAGATTATGAAAACAATGGATAGCTTGCTTGGAATTTAATCCTAAATTACCTTAATTAGATAAAGCTCTTGATCTAGTGTGAATTATCCCTTTTATTCTTTAAACAATTACCTCTTGATCCAGTGTGATATTTACTCAAGAATAAAGCATTAAGATCTAGTAATTTACAAGCACAATGGGCAATTAAAAATTGGTCAAAGATTCTTAAATCCCTTGGAAGGAAGATCCTTCGCTTCCAATTGCTACCAAACAATTAAATTCGAAGATCCTTCAAGATTTTAATTTAGCTAATGCTACTTCATTTATCAAGAAAGTGCATGCTTCAATCTATCAAAACAAGCAACATGGAATTCATGAAGAGATATTAAGAAATACCCTATTAATTTTCATATAAAAGCACAAAATCTCACAATGATATAAGTCAAGAGATCAATTAAATTCTACATTGGAGAAAAGAAAAGGATTACTCACTCATGAATTGAGTGAGCATCCAAAGAATAAGAAGAAAACTTACAGGACTTGAAGGTGAAATCTTCCTCTTGAGTAACCTAGGGTTGGCACCCTAGCCCTTAAACTAGAAGAAAAACTAGAACAAGAAGAGAAAAAGAAGAAGAGAAAATTATCTAAATATTGTATGTATGTGATTTGTGCTACGGGAGGTGGCTATTTATAGTGGAAATAATCCTAGAAAATCCAATACTAACTTGGAAAGGGGTCTAAGTCGGTTTTAGGTCTACCTTAGACTCCAAGTTAGATTAAAAGTCATCCTAGAGTAGAATCCAAGTTAAAATAGGATCCTGAAAAATCCTGATTTCGTGCAGGGACTTCGACGACATTTTTGGACTTGAAAATGGCAGAACTGGGTCTTGGACTTCAAAGGAAAGTTGTAGATCTCGAAGTTAGCTTTCCAACGAGTACTCATGGGTTTCAAACGGAGGTCTAAGCAGAAAGTTATGATTTTTCTACCAAAACTGCGCCTGAATCCTAATCCTGTTAGGACTAGAATCGGGAATCTACGGGATTTTGGATATCTCCTTGAATATAGGAGTCATTAATTGAGATTTTAATTCCAATTAATGATTTATATCGGCTGAGTATTTTCCCATATTAAATATCCAAGATTTCTTAGCTTCCAGGCTTCTTCATGGCTTGTCTTCAATCCTTCGCAATTAAAGATTCATTCTTCAATTCTTGCTTCTTGGAAATAATTCATCAATGGTCTTCAAATCTTCAAATTGTCTTCAATAAATCTTCAAACACGAACTTCGAATCTCCAAATCTATACTCAAAATTACTTTGCTCATACCTGTGTAAAAAGTCATCAAAATAGCTCCAAAAGTAGTGAAAATTATCAAATTATCAATTTCACATCTCATAAAGACTCAAATCACAAATATTAACAAAATAACATATATTTAAGCATAAATTGGTCCAAAAACATAATAAAATAGCCATAAAAATAGGGTTATTTTTGGCTCGATCATATATTCCCCCACACTTGAACTTTGCTAGTCCCTTAGCAAATCAATGTGTAAGTTAATCAAAAACCAATTTTTCAAGAAATTAATTTGAATTCATACATACATCAAAGAATCAATTCAATCATGAAATCAAAACAACAAAGAATAATAATAATACTTAATCCAAAGATCAAGAAACAACAAGCATCATCATTCCTAAGTAGCCATAATCAAAATAGCTTTAATCACTTGCCATTCTTCACTTTCTATAACTACTTCTTTCTATAAGCTCATGTTTTCCTCTTTTTCTCCATTACTCAAAAGATTGCAATGTCATAAATATAAATCAAGGGTCATTGTGGGTTATAATAGATTTTCAAAGGTAATTATTTTTAGAAAATTGAGGTTACTAACCTCGAAGTGTTCATGATTTGGGGTTACTAACTCCCATTTTTGAGGCTACTAGCACTCTAGAAGGACTCCTTCTTTTATTTTTTTCAGAGGGACAATATTTCTGTAATTTCATGCCTCTTATCCTCTTTCCAAGGGTTACTAACTCCTTTTGTTAAAGAAAAGAGTGACAACAATGGATTGATTTTTTTTATTTACAGAAATACCTCTTCTCCTCTATCATGAAAAATACTTATTTTTATGAAAACAGTTTTTTTAATTACCCTTTTTATAGATAGTCCCCCACACTTATTCTTGACATATATCTATGGCAGACTTTCTCAATCATAATTTCAATCAAGATTGAACATAAGTTCTAGAAATAGATAATCATAGAAGCAATTAATAAATAAGATCATATGACAAACTTCAATTATACCTAATTCTAAGAAATCAAACAACATGCTATAACTCAATCAATAAATTAAACATTATTAAAATCCTAAGCATTCATCAATCATAATCAAATCAATTAATCAAAATATGCATGAAAATTCGAAATTTTATCTTCAACAATCAATTTTGTCAAAAATTGGGGAAATAAGATCAATAAAAAACAATCAAATTCTATCCTAGATTCTCATGCAAACAAGGACTATCATATGACTCAATTATTCAAGTAAAAACCCTATCAAGTATTCACCCCCCACACTTAAAATTCACATTGTCCTCAATGTAAAAACAATCAAACAAAGCATGCAATATCATCTTACCAAAAATAAAGAGTTAGGGTTCAAGAAAACATACCTGAGCGGCCTTGATGAAGATAATTACTCAATCATAAAAGACAATAGAAAATTAAAGTGATAGGAAAATAAAACTAGATAGTTTATTAATGAAACTTGAAAATTAAAGACATAAGATAAAGGAAATTGAAAATTAAAGCATAAATTAAATAACTAATCCTAAGATGCATAAAAATAAATCTTAAATCTAAAAACTTAAAACTAAACCTAAATTGGTTTATAAATAGCCTTCTCCAATAAATTGAAGAGGTCATCCAAATTCCCAATTATATTATTAAAATCATCTCTTAAGCTAGTAATTTGATCACTAATTTGATTGCATCGAACAAGAAAAGGGTGAAGCTCTTCCTCATTCTCCTTTTCTTGATTATTTAGATAGTGATCAAATCCTATTCTTGAAAGGGTTTTAGTTAGAGTAAAAAGTTAGAAACATACCTGGACTAGGAATCCACTACCTTGTAGGAGTAGGTAATTTATCTTCTATTGCAATTAGGAGTTTTGATCCTACCTAAAATAGGATTTCAAATTGCAAGGAAGGAGAGGGAAAGCAGCGTGCGACCTTGGCATTTGCGGGCTGCTGGGGCGCTGCCATCGGGCCTATTGGCACGGCCTGGTACGCTTAGGCAGCAGCAAACTGCCTTGCTCGCCTGCTATCGCGCAGCAGCAGCAGCAGATGCCCCGCGGAAGCAGCTTCGTTGCGCTCCGCTGGAGGCGCCCTGTTGTGCAGCAACAGGCTGCGTCGCGGAGCAGCAACAGGCTTGCGCCGCTGAGGCAGCAGCAAGCTTGCTGTTGCTCGCGTCCTGGGGTGCTGTTTGCTGGTCTGCTCGGACTACTTGGTGCGTTGGAGTCGCTTGGGGTGCTTCGATAGTGGTAGCTTGGCAACCATGGTGCAACATGGCCTTACTCCATCCTTGAAGAAAAATTTACAAATTCCTAACAAGCAAAAGAACTCAAAGAAAAATTAGTGTAAAATTAAAAATAATAAAATTAAAGTTAAAATTAAATATGCAAAGAAATAAAATTGGGTTGCCTCCCAACAAGCGCTTGTTTAAAGTCATTAGCTCGACTCCTTTTCTTTTTCTCCCTTTGTTAGGGTGGATCATACCACTTCAAAGCATAAAGCAAATATGATGAGATTGGAAGAATATGAGCATAAAAACATGAAAGATAAAAGAAGAGATAAGGAAAGAAATAACCAATTTTGTTGAGGGCGACTCCATGAATAGCTAGGAATGACAATGCCATCTTTGCTGCCGTGATTGGTTGATGCAATGGGTGCTTTCGGCATTCTTGATTGGCATTACTATCTTCGTGCCTTTGGAAAGTGTCCTCGTCTTGGCAAATTTTCTTGTCCTCCAGAAAGAATTGATCCATAGATATCCTTTCCGCGTTTTTGATATCTTCAAAGCATTCAGACTTAAGAAGTTTGTTGATTTCCAAAAAATCTTGATCTTCATGTTCCGAAAGTTGGTCGTCAACATAATTCAGCATGATTGTGTCTTTTGGCTCGAGATGTCCGAGTTGCTCATTATCTGGTGGCTCTTCTTTGTCTTCAGCAAATCTTGGAGGAGAAAGTGTAGGGATGTCCATCTTGATATCTTCTTTCGATGTCATTGATTCTTCTTGCAGAATCTCTATCTTTCGAATTGGATCGAGCTGATTTTCTTCACTGCATGTCTTCCTTTCTGCTACCTCTTCAGGCATTAGGACTTCTGCTTCCTCGATTTCTTCTTCATCTAGGCTCCTTCTAAGTACCAATTCAAGTTCATCTTCATGCTGAAGTGATTGAACTTGTTTAGAACAAATTTCAATGGCATCAATGGCACAGATAGAATGAATCTCAGCAGGAGATTTCATGGCTTCATAAATATTGAATTCAATGAGTTTCCCATCAAATTCCATGCTGAGTTTTCCATCGTGGACTTCATATTTTGTTCTGGCTGTGGCAAGAAAAGGTTTTCCTAGCAGCAACGGCAAATGAGGTAGATGAAGGTCATCTTCACTCATCTTCAAGACATAGAAATCTGCAGGAAAAACGAAATCTCC